>JAANBC010000092.1:0-88031 GCA_014621405.1 Stylonectria norvegica | reverse complement strand
GCGACAAAGAGGCAACAGCCGGAGCAGCCTAGAAGGGCCACCCCGACGGACGAGCATCGACAGCGTGACCAAGGCTCCGCCCAGCGTTGCCGAGGAGGCGGACGTTGTGACTCAGGATGGAACGGCGGATCCTGAGCCCGGCAAGGGCGTCGACATCTTGGCGGACTTGAGTGCTTTGCAACGCGAGGTGGATGCCCTACGCGGGAAGTTCAAGTGAGGGACGGCGGAGTTGCGCGTATGCGACTGACGGGAGCCGGATTTCACACTCACGGAGGCGTTCTCTTGGGAGTATTTTGTAGAGTATAAGTTATGCGCCGGGCAGGTGTCGTTACGGGACTGTATTGCAATGAATCAACGAGTCCATCCTGTACAAATCTGGTCTTCCCACTTCCAGCTCTGTTATCCATCCCCCACACTGTACATGTATCCATATCCCGCACGAGACCCCCCGAGAGTGCCCCTCTCAAATGCCGCCGTCTCCAGCAACCGCTTACCTGCACATCTGCAGCCTCCCGCGGTGTCATCACACCGTGAGCGTCAAACTCAGCCCGCACGATGGGAGGCACCCAGACACAGAGTATGATGGATCCTGACGTTACCCCAGGTTCCTCCGCCCAGGGAGGGGAAGTGCATTGTTTGTCGACGACGCACAGTCCATGCTCCCCCATCCATATGGGGGCTCCACTTCCGGGCCTCCCGGGCGAGGAGAGGGGGGCTGTACGTGGGATTGTCACGGTCGTGGACTCGTGATTAACGGACGGGGCCCGAGAGGACGGGAGCCGCTTCCGCCAGCTGCTGAGCTGCCGTGTATGTTTAGAGTGATGGGCTAGCTGTGAAACTCGGTGTGCGAGGAAAGGTGTGATTTACGCATCGTTCCACTCAAGGTGGGTGTCATGATGAAGAGGACCCAGCCAGTGACACACCGATGCAACGGAGTTGAACACCGCTTGATAGACTCCTCTTAACATATATGTGTCTTCAATCACGCTTTTCTCTCTCTACTATCTTTGATGTTCTCCCAAACGCTTATCACTCTTTCGTTCAACGATCCTCGCAAACCCTCCACTCATAACCACTCTCTCCCACCCCCGGTTGTCGCACTCAACTCAGCAACCCATCGACAACCTCGATATGTGCTTCTCCAACCTTGGCACCCTCTTCTGCCAAGCGTGCAGCCGGCGCGTGGGCGAGCAGCCCGTAGGGACCACGCCATGCAAGACCGGCTGTGGGAAGTTCGTCTCTAGAGTCACCACGCAAGTCGTGCACGGCGAGTGCAGCGTCTGCGCGGAGAAGCGCGAGGAGCGGGAGAGAATGGCCCGGAGACTAAGCCGCATGTTTGGGAAACAGACAGCTTGATGGCTCTTGAGAATGGACGACATGAAGGGGACTTGAGGCCTGGAGCTTGGGAGAGGGTTGAGGCTGGTGGGGATGGTGAGTTGCTCGTCGAATGAGGAGGGGATGGTGTTGAGGGATTTGGTAACTAACGATGAAAAGCGCGATATTTGCTATCGACGACTGCTAGTAGCATCCTCCGCACTGATCGACCTTACATGGCCATTGCTTTCGGCCTTACTCTGGAGAAAACGCCGACTCTTCAGCTTCCCCTTCAGGATCCACACGCGTTTACAGCGCGCACTTTACGAAACTTACGAACCACGACTTTACGGCATCAACGGCAATGGAAATGAATACGGCGTCGGCGGACAAGGAGCGAAGATTGAGATACTTGCATATGAGGCGGCGGTTATTTGCATTTCACGGATGGCATGAGCGGTCATGGCGTTGAGCATGGATGTATTTTGCGTGATTATCAGGGGGCTTATTTACCCACGAGAGGGGGCCGTCTAGACGTTGGACAATGAATGAGAGAACATGAGTCACGAGAGAACTCTGAAATTATGATTGTGAAGGGTAATGTTATCGGAAGAGCTTTTACGGTGAGAGGCTTCCCCGGGGGGGAACGGTTCTTCGTTATGGAGTAAATACCATGACATGGATATGCCATGATAATGAACCAACTATCAACCAGCATCCAATGTAACATCTAACCTCAAGACCACGGTTAACTTCTACTCTAGAAACAATGCAATGCAACATATGATACTCGGCAATATCTCTTACAACCCCACCAAAGACCGTACAACCGCCGCCACCGGTGGTATCGACGTAAACAGCACCGTCACCGTGCCAAACAGACTCATCGACAAACTCGACAGCGCCGCTGCACGGGGATCCGTCCTAAGTAACAACGCCGTTGCAATGGCACTGGAGTTTACGCCGAGAGTGACGCCTCGGGTGACATAGTCATCTACACGCAGCAAGTCAGCACATCGAGCACGAAAAGGGGGAGCTGGCAGAGGAACCACAAAAGGCAAGTACATACCTTCTGGGATCCGCAGAAAGGCCAGAATCCGTTGTCCGAAAATCACCCCCAGGATCCCACTGATGATCGCCAGCGCCGCCACCGTGTTGACATCGCCGCCCAGGTTCACCGTCGCCGGCACCGCCAGCGCGAGCGTCAAGCTGCGCGACGAAAACGCCAGGCTACGCTCGGCCGAGATGCCCAGCGCAAAGCACAGCGGCGGGTATGCGAAAAGGGAGGCGACGGCGATGGCCACGTTGGGCACCGCGATGGACACAAAGTGCGCGCGCAGCTCGCGCCGGTACTGGAACATGGGCAGCGCGAGAGCTACGATGCTCGCGTCCAGCAGTGTCCCGAAGACGTCGCCTGCACCGGGGAGCTGGTGCGCTTTTGTGTTCTCCCAAAGCTGTAGGTACTTGGCCCCCGTGCGGTAGGCGTGCAGGGCCGTCGTGAGGGAGTCGCCGCGGATGGAGGCGAGTGCCCATAGGAATAGGACGGTGAGGAGAGAGGAGACGAGCACGGGGTGGAGGTATTGCTTCCAGGCGGCGGGAAGGGCGGTTGCGGCGAAGTATGCGAGGATGTTGAGGGAGAGTTGGATGGGCATGGCGTAGCCGGTGGTGTAGTACAGCGGCAGCCCGACGAAGAGGAACAGCATCACAAAGGTCGACACGTCCAGGTTCGCTGATATAGCGGCCGCCCATTCCTCCGCGCGCGGCGCTGGCAGCGGGATCTGCGAGGGATACTCGGCCTGTCGACGAAGCGCGTCAACAACACTGTCAGCTGCGTGGCCGTTGGAGTAGTGGTGCTCCTGCAGGCGCAGCTGAGGAGGGCTCTGCGGTCGCGACGACGGCGGCATCGGCACGAGCGGCATGGTCGACGTCTGGGAGAAGCTCGTGCGGCGAGAGAGGTCTGGGGTCTCGTTGGGTGTCATATCTGGTGTACGGGTAAGGGGGATATCTGGCGTCCTGGCTCCGAGTTCTTCAGCGCGTTGCGATTCCGCGTGCTTGGAAGATCCGAGGAGAAGTTGTAGCCCGCGGGTGAGATACGCGGCCAAGGCCATCATGATGAAGAAACCGATCACTAAAGGGTGTTAGGAGAGGTCATGTAGTAGATGAGTAAGGGGGACTTACCGAAGACGCCGATGATTTTGAAGACTTCCGAGATTCCGATCGGGGGACTCAGGGGTAGTAGGACGAAAGACGGCGTGAAAAAGACGCCCATCCAGCGTAACGACCAACCCGCCTAGACACACGAGTTTCCATCAATATCACAGCACCGTAATGCCACAACGATGACCACTTACAGAAACATCAATCAGCCCAACCAACTTCCTCGTGCGATGGCTCCCCAACCCCGCCTCGGCCGCAATGAGCGCGAGGAACAACAGCACCAGACACGCCACGGACGCAGGGAACGACACCGACAGCTTCTTGAAGAGCACGTCGATGCCGAAGCACGCGACGAGCATCACCATGATGCCGATGGGCACATACAGCCAATGGCGGAGGAGGGTGCCGCGAGAGGACACGGCGGCCTGGTAGGGGTTAGTATGAGATGAGACGGCGGGTATAAAGGGGGGGACGGTACTAATTTGAGTGCGCCGGGAAGAGCGTTGAGATTCTGGAGGCGTGGCATCGTGGAGAGGCCGGTGGTGATGTAAGTGACGCCGGCCACGATCCTTTCGCCCGTTGGACGGGGATTTCTCGCTCAAGGTAATTTCACTAGTAACATGAAGGATTAGTGTGTAAACACGAAAGAAAAGAAACAAAGAGTTTCAGAGGACGTCAAAAGTATCAAGAGTCAAGCTCTCTCTCCCACAAGTTGCAAGGAGATAAAGGAAACTGCCTTGCAGTTGGCAACGGTGCCGTTGGGTGGGGCTCTCGGCCTGCTCCGGGATCGGCGCGTGGCCGAGCTATCAGGGTGACGCCAAACGGCTTCGGGCCGAACAACCGTTGGTTTTTATATGTAAATTGAACGTGATATGCTGTTTTCGTTTGGATATTTAGATTGGTTCGTATGTGTTTGTATATGTTCTCAAGGTCTCGTCGTTCCAGCATTGCGGTTCGACCACCGAGCTTTGCGGCTCGGCATAAAGATAGGAGTGAGGAGGAGGACATGACTCCATATAGACATAGCCCGATGTAATCGAAGTAAAGACTCGCAACGCTGGCTGAGAAAGAAGAAAGACTTCCCATCCTAGTATATCGTCATCGTCCTCGTCCGCCGAGCAACCTCCTCTTCCTCCATGAAAAGTTCCCCGTCCATGATCCCTTGCACATAACACCTCCCTCCAAAATCATACTCCTCCTCTCCCCCTTTCCGCTTGGCCACCGTAAACGGCACTTTGCCGCCGTAGAACACCACCACCGCGTCTCCAGGCTTTGTATCCAGGTGGCCCATCCCCATCAGGCCCGTCTTGGTGATGAAGAAGACCTGGTTCTGTATCATGCCCTGGATCGTCATGTGCAGGTCGTTCCGCACGCCCGTGTCCTTGAAACGATACACCTCCTCGATGGCCTCGTCGTCCACCGGCCTGTCATCTGGCCGCTGTTCATCATCGCGACGAAGGTCTCCGAGCACGAGACGGCCGAAGGCTTGGCGAAGGGTGTAGCCACCGGGATACAGCTCTGACGAGGCAGGCGTGCCGCGATTGACGTGTTTGTGCGCAAGGGCTATCATTTCGCGGAGTTTCTCCACCTTGATCCGGTCGGCACCGGCTTCGTCTCGCCGTAGACTGGTGCGTCGCTCGCTGACGACGTCGATTGTGTCCACGAGCACGCCCTTCAGCAGCAGTGTCAAGTCGTCTTCGTCCGCTCTCGTTTGTAAGGCGCCCAGATCGAGGAAGTAATCCCCGCAGGCGTTGTAGTGGTTGTAGCCGTAGAGGTGGTACCAGTCTGTGTTGAAGCCCGAGATCTCGCTGACGTCGATAGCCCAACGGGGGATGCCAGGTGTCGCCTTCTCGGCTTCCAGCCGCGGATCTGCAATGAGCGGCTTCAAGCCCTCTTCACTCATGATCAGATCGATAGTCAACGAGCAGAAGACTTCGACAGGCGTGAGGTCGTAGTTGCACTGCTCGGTCCTAGGCAGTGTTCCGGAGGTGTAAAGACCTATGAGCGCATATATCTTGTCTCTTCGGTCTGTGGCAAGCCGGAATCGCCATCGGTTCACCATCTCCATTGGGGTATCGTCAGTCTGGCCAGCGATGCGCAACCATATCACCATCGCCATCATATCGCCAAGGAATGAACTGAAAGGGGTCTCCAGCCGCTTCCAGACGACATCGGGAAACCCGGTGACCCAGGTCTGAGATGCCAGCTCCATATCCTCCCACTGCATGGACAGCGGGCCCCAGAGCAGGACTAGATGTTGCGGCAGGACAGCTTCCTGTACTGTCCAAATGCGCGCCCACCAGGGATTCCCTTCCTTGAGATCGGCAGCGTAGGACATGGTGCGCAGCGCTTTCATCCCCGGAAGGAACTTGGCGTCAGACGCCATCGACGATGGCACGGGGATGCTGTCTTGGTCGTCTTCGTCTGCGATGGCAGCCATGTACCTGAGGAAATCCAACCCTTCCGCCGCGTGCTTCACTTGAATATCCTCTCGCACCTCACCCATCCATATCAGGCATGACTGGCAATTGCTGTAAATGGTGCGCATCAAGCGGACCTGTTCGGCCTTCTCCTTGGTATCCCACTGGTTGATACACAGCTGATCAACCCACAACGTCCTCGTCTTTTTGGGCTGCCGCACACGACGTAGCAGCGCATGCAAATTGGGCGTCACGCCAACCTTTTGGCCTGCGACCACGATGTCGAGGAGAGTTGTGCTGCTGCCCCAGACATATGAGAGGGCTTCGTACTTGGGCTTCGTGGCGAGACCGACGACCCGGATGTCGCACTGGATCGGGGCATTCTCCTTTCCCAGGTGCGGGAGGAGGTGCAGTACGCGGATTTCATTCTGCTGGACCATGGTATCGTTTGAACAGCTGGTGATGTGAGACCTGGCAGAATTGTCAATTGACGATGGTTTCGTTTATGCAGACACTGGCACTGAGTCCTCGATTCGGCTGCTATTTGAATGGGCGAGCCCTTGCGCCGGTGGCCTCCTCGGACTCGACCATGCTCGGAAGCTCAGCTTTAGAGGGCTGGAGATGCATCTTCATCGTGGCAGTGGATGCTTCGCTGGGCGAAGCTGTGGACTGATTTGGCGGAGTGAAGGCGTAGCAGCGGCCAGCAAAGTCCCAGGGTTTGAAGTGTCGGAGGATTGATGGTCTAAAAATAGACTTATTCCGTCCCTCTTTGCGACCGAGCTGCGGGAGCGACGACAAAATCTACACCTTTTGGGTGAGGTGAGTAAAGGGATATCTGGTCATTGGTCGCAGTTTCTCAAGGAGAAATGTTCGGCCGTTTTCTATTCATGATCATGTCATCAAGGCCGGAAGATATTCAGAAAGCTTATGATTAATTAAATAATTAATTAGGAGTTGCATGCGTGCTTGAACTGTGTTCAACAACGATCAGTGACGAGCAGGGTTCATCTGCAATAGATTCATGTTAGACTTGACCTTCCAACTACATTAGGGTAAATAACAAATATAAAGTCTGCCATATCGCTAAGAAATACTTTAGTGTTGGCGAGGCTCGTTCAACTTCAACACATATTCGATTTTCAATTTGCCTACCCTGTATACGAACGACACCGACGGGGGCGGAGTTGGGCTGAGCGACACTCTTCCAGTTTCGGTTTACCACGACAAAGACGGTGTCTGCAAAGCCGTTATTAGCGACTGTCTTATTGAATCTGTAGCTGTGTTTCCGCGAACGCTCAGGATATACAAAACCAAGTGAGAAATCCATGCAGAAACAGTTGCTGCCGAAGGTCAACGGTGTTGAAGCCCGAGTCAGTTGAGAATATTATTCTATAAATTCCCAGGCAGGCACTAGTAGGTTAGAATTGCGAACACGAGCAACTTCCACAGAGGACTCATACACAGCACTCCAATGGCGGTAATATTGAACTGACCCACGACTGCCAATAATATGAATTATTTGTGTCGATACCCGCCTGATACCCGCCTCAGACAAAGCATTCCTGACAAGCATCAAATGCTGTCATTCTCCAGCCACCCGTACCCCGCCTATGAATCGCAGTAAATGTCGAGGGGTTGGCATTCCACGCAAGTGAAGCAAACAAAGGACCTGTCTTGGTCTGTGACGCTCTGGATTCAGCGATGACGAAGGATGGATGTGTTAGTGCTTCGGGACGTTGTCCCTGAAGAGCATGCGAAAGCCACAAGAAATACATGTTGGCGGCCTCAGACTTTCGAAAACGTCAATATTGCGTATGTCAATGTCATGTGTGTAGGTTTGAATGTTATTCCGTTGCAATAATCAATTGCTCGACACAACATTCGCGAAAATCCATGTTACGCCAGTCCAGTCCTTCGACTGACTTTCAAAGCCCAACAGTCTAGCATGCCCGGATCATAACAACACACGAAGGTATCGTGCCCGTCTATTATTGGATTTTGATTGATGAATGTTTGGGTAAGGTATGTGTGCTCAAAATTACCGAGGGCATCGGAACGCATGCCATTTTCCCGCAGTTTCAACTGTAGGCGAGATGAGCTAAGGGGCAGTGCCCCAGCCCCAGCCGCCGCCAGTCCGACTTGGCGATAGAAAAGAAGCAAGATGGAATAAGAGAGACACGAGTGTGGAATCTTACAGCCCGTCCTGCACTGTCTCAGGCAGCGTCGAGTGAAGCCAGGACGGGACGACTTGAGAGACACGATAGCGTGAAGACGCACGTTTTGAGACCATTAGTTCCAGACTGGTCAGGACGGCACGGCGGCGGGGATGTGGCGGCTTCAATTTCCCGACCAGCAGCTTTAATTACGACTTTACGAGAAATAACAACGATGTCCCTCTTGGAGGCTTCTTTCGGCATGGAGCACGGGGCAGACGAGAGATGAGATGAAGGATTGCAAGGAACAGCATGTCAGGACGGCGCCAGATTGGGCCAGCGCATGTCCCGATTCAGCGACGGCATCTCGTATGCCTGCCTAAGCTTATGTGTGAACAAGGGTTGAGTACGGCTCGCCTGAGCGGCCTGCGGGAGGGGAGTGGACGACGACCTGAACCCTTCAGGTGAGTCGCGAGCTGGAGGGACTTCAGTTGAGGTGGGAGATATTCCGAGACCACGAGACCACGAGACCTGACATTGAAGCCACAACGTGGACAACGCGGGAGAGTTTTCGTATCAGGACGGAGTGGTTACGAGTAGCAACGACGATCCCGCTTGGACACAGTCGGTAGGCACATGTAATTACGTGCAGCGCTTGATACGGAGCTGGGATACACAACGAGCCTTAGGCTAGCAGGCACGTCTATTTACAACCCATGGGTATCTACGGGTAGCCCCGTGGGCGCGCAGGAGGAACAGGAGAAGGTTTCATCGGCAATATCAACTGCAGACGGGCGAGGCCAAGGGTTTAACATTGCGAGCGCGGCCGGCTTCATGCACAAAATGCAATGCTTCCCGAGGCACGCACGAATGAAGCAGGTGATTTACATGTACAATCTACAGTACGAAGCACTAGTAGCGCAGCGCAATATTGATAGGGACTGGTTATCCGGCATACATCCTATGGTATCCGGCATACATGTTGAGGCGCAGAATCTCCCTCTACTAACAGTTCAAGAAAATATACCAGATTAACCCTGACCCTATTAACCCTAACCACTAATCCTAACCACTAACTCTAGCTAATTCTAACCAACCCGAACCCTATTCAACCCTATTGTATCTTTTTAGAATTTAATTCGGATTTATTATGACTGATTGAAGTGATATCTAGTATTAAGGAAGGCAGATGTGGGCTCTGGGGGACTTGGGCGTGATTTGGGCGGGCTGCGCCACGACATGTATGCCGGATACCAAATCATGTATGCCGGATAACCTATCCCTATTGATAATATTGTCGCTTTGAACAATCTCGGGAAGATGACACAGTTCGGCTAGAGGCAACGTTGCTCACTCACTCGCTCCAGGGACACGCAGTCCACGTGGAGTTGTGGAATTCGCTGCCAATAAAGTCGAAGGAAGCACAATATCAAGGTTCACGAGGCTCAGCCACAGTCGAACAATGAGGATTCTGACGATGATGGCGAAGCGTGGGCTGCGTGCGGGTGTTCCTCAGTGTGAGCGTTGCAGTTGTGCACCCGTGGGCTGGGCTGGAGTGATATTAAAGGATCCATGGATAGAAAAGCCCAAGCCGGCCGTGGCGCATGTTCGAGACGAAGCTAAGACGGGCGGCTCGCGTGCCCATTCGCGGCGTGTTCCTGGCTTGCGGCGCCCTGCCACGGGGTGATCCATGGGAACGCAGGGTTCCGCGACAAGGTGGTGGTGCTTCTGTTAAAGGAGGACATGTCGATGGAGTTTGGAGACTTCTGCGACTGACTTGATCTCATACGGCCATGAAGTAACTCGAACTTCGACCGCCGTACCGCACGCAATGGATGTCAGTCCCCTAGTTCCAGTTATTTACCCCGTCTCACGCACAGGAAACCGTCGACACGCCGTTGTTTGACTGGCCCAGGGACGGGGAAAGACGCATCTCGGCATTACACAAGGCACACGCACACACTGCAGTGCTGCAAGCGAGATCAACCAATTCCACCGTTCATGCTACGAAGTATGCACGCACCGGCAGTGGTTATTGTACGCAGCACCAAGTACGAATAATTGGGAGGCTTCCATTTCATCCCGTTCCCAGGTACGAGTTCAGCAGACACAGGTTGAGGTACAGATGGGGGGGATTACAAGCTGAGCCTCAGGCACGATGAGCGCAGGGCACCCCACCAATGAATCTCTCAGTTTATTTCCGCGCTCACCACCTCATGTAACGGCTCTCTCACCCACGAAGACGAAGGAATACCGCCAAGGCACACCGTCATATTGGATGCATATAACACTCAGCAGTGCTGACTCCCGTCTCGACGACCTAATTACGAACCTACCTTACCCGGAGAACAAGGCCAAACTTGATCTTGGTCAACCGCCGGCAAGATGACGACTCTCCGATGCACAAAGTACCCCGTGGTGCCCTAACAAAGACCCTCCACTGTCGCCCTACTGTCCGGTACCTGCGCGATACTTTGCCCCACGCACCTGGCTGCAGCTGGTGGCCCAACTGGTGGCCGCACCATACCAAAATCCACCCGTAGCGCAGGCAATAAACCCGCCTCGTCCAATGACCCAGCGCCATGTCGAATTTCCCCCTTGCACAAAACCCACAGCTCGCAACATGGGCTTTGGCAGGCCTTTGGCAGACCAAGCAGGGTTCTCGCACACTTTTGCGACATGGCCCAGCGCCCCGGCAGATGAGAGACATGTTCGCTGTTTGGGACTACGACAAGCGCCACCGAGGCCACCGCAGTGTGGCATGTCGCTGTCTAGCCGGCCCCAAGTATTGCGTCAAAGGCTCGCCGTCGTGTCACAATTAGCTACACCCCGGCACGCACCACGGCGGATCCCCAGTCGAGAAAGCCCAGGGACGCCCAGGGGACGCCAGGGGGGATCCATGGCGCGCCCTAGAGAGAAGCCGATACACCTTAGGCCAGCCCCTTTCAACGATGCAACTCTGCCGGGATCTTTGCGCAATTTCGAGGCTCGAGCTGCTTCTCTGCACCGGCCTGCTGCTCGCTGCTGGACATTGCCGGGTCCCTCCAACGCTGGTGCCGTGGAAATAGCGGACACTCGCCCACCCGCACTGCAATGCGTGCCCACAACGGACTGAACGGGCCCTGGCTTGGCCCTGGCTTGTGCCTGGGAAAGAGTGCTCTGCAGGGAGGGCAGACGCGCCGGTGGTGAGCACAGTGAGCCGTGCTTGGACACTTGTGGGACGTGCCAATCGTGGGACGGGCCAGGCGATGGATCCCTGTGTCTCTGGAGTCATGGTGTTTCTCCCGGTAGCGCGCGACCTCTGACGCCAACGTCTGGTACCCGCCGTCTGGCGCCGTTGAGAGCCCAACGGCCGAGTATCTCCAACAACTTTCTCGGGTATCTCGCCATGAAGGGCGACGGCTGCCGCTACATCTCTTCGCCTGCGCCTGCGCCTCTCACGGCTCTCACGCGTCTCACTGATGCCAACTTTGTGTACCCTCGCACATGGCCCATACCATGGCACACTCCCCATGGCACTCCCACTACGGGCACTCAACGCCCATTCCCGCTCCCACTCTCGCTCGCTCACTCCCTCGTTGGTTCTCTCTGACGACTCTCTCCCGACTCTCTCCCACCCTCCCCTGCCTTCTGCCGTTTCCCCTTGTTCCTTGTCGTGTTTCCATACACACATCTCCCCATTCGCTTTCATTCCTTCCTGTTCGGCTTGGCCTGTCGCTGTCCCTTCTTTTCTCCTCTTGTCCTCCTCTTCTCTCGCTCCCTCCCCACACCGACCTCACCTCTCCGACAAGCACCCTCAGGCGTCGTCGTCCGTCCTCTTCGATTCTCGACCAGCGCCCTCCCCGCGCCTTCAAAGCCGACTCTCCGACTCACGAGAGCCGTCGCCTCTCATTGTTCATGTCCCGCCGACTGTAGGGCCTCTGGAGGTCTCGCGAAAAGCAAATGCCCGTATACGAATAATATCGAGGCCCCGCGAACCCGACCCAAGACTACGACTGATAAAGAAATACTGAAGGACATTCCTTGATTTTTGACGACTCGCATCTGTTTTGGAACCCATTTGACGAATTTTCGTCAAGTCACTCTTTTTAAACGCATATACATACGCTCTACGCAACTATATGTAAGTGTCTTGTTGGATACCGGAGGCCGATTCACCAGCTATGGGAGCCTGCTTTCAGAGGATTTGACTTGGGCGCCGGTTCTTGGAAATGAAAGCCTTGGCAAATGCCCCTGTTGCATCTTCTGTTAAGGTCCGAGTGTTTGGATGAAAGGATGTTTGGTTGAGTGCGGTTGCGTCGATGTCGTTGGCTGACCATGATGGACAGATTACACTCGTTGACATTTACTGTCAAGTACATTCGCTCACATCTGTTCTGACAGTGAGTGGCAGAATACTATCGCTAGCTCTTGTTGTATATTGACCATCGTTGCAGCATACTACACGTCTACTAGACGGCTATCGTTAAATTACTCCAAACCGTACATACATAGAGTTCGAACGGCAACACAGGAAATCATGCATACCCAAACCTGGGCGGTAGCGGCTGCTTTTACCTTCGTAACAGCAGTCGTTGCAGAGGCAGACAAGCCTCGCATCTACTTTCCCCGACACATCAAGCGCGAGTTTGTCAACGTGACAAGCACCTTCGCAGACGAGCTTGCCCCCAGCACCACCTCATCCCAATCCTCGACGACAAAGAGAGACGCCTTTCTAAGCGAATTCCTGTCCAGCGTTGCTGATGGAGACACAACGGATACCGAGACCACCATCTCTGTTCAGAGCACCCTCTCCAAAGATCCCAAGGCCGCTACGACAACAACCAAGGCTGGAGCTACTGGCAGCCTTCCCGAAAGTGTCCTTCAGCCGACGACCAGCGAATTGGTGGAGAAGACGACCTCTGCTCAGCAATCTTTGACTGCATCCGATACAGACACAGGCATTCTCATTGCGCCCACAGGCATCGTCGTTACCTCAAGCTCCAAGTCGACGGATTCCGTCAAGACAGACTCGTCAAGTGCCTCTAAGGTAGCATCTCCGAGCGATACGTCCGACGCGGTACCCACCACCACCGCCGACACTAAAGCGGAAACCCCCGAGACCTCATCGACCCCCAGCAAGACTGATACCGACGCAGCCGCAGTCAAGGCGCCTTCCACCGATAGCACCACCGATGTGACTCCGACCAAAACTGACACCAGCAGCGGCGATGTCAGCTCGACATCTGTCAAGACCTCGGTCGACGCCTCTAGCACCGATTCGACGCCGGCCAAGACGACTTCGGACTCTACAAGCACCGACTCGACCCCGGCTAAGACCACCACGGCGCCTACCGACACAAGCTCTGATTCCACCCCCTTGGCCACTGCCACCTCGGACTCCAAGTCGGATTCGACCTCAGATGCTGCCAAGACTGACGCCAGCTCCAGCAAGACTGTCGATACTGCGACATCAAAGAGCTCTTCTGCCGCCACTGCTGATAGCCAGACCACCTCTGCCGACAGCGCCAGTGCCAGCGCCACGTCCATCCCTACAGATGGATCAGTGACTGCCAGCGCAACTTCAAGCGGCCTTTTGGACCCTATCAAGTCGCTGGTCAGCTCCCTGTTGCCCGACTCGACCAGTGTTCCGTCTTCGGACAGCACCGCGTCGGACAAGACTGCTTCAGATAGCACTACTTCGGACAAGATCATCAGCCCGACTGTATCGCCCTTGGTCACAACATCGGATTCTAGCGATACGGCCAAATCCACTGGCGTTTCCGATTCCACGAGCAAGCCTGAGTCAACCAACGTATTGGGAACCGACAGCACGAGCGCGTCCGGACCTGTTAGCACTAGTGCTTCTGGATCTGACGGCACCAGCGTCTCCGGACCTGTCAGCACCAGCGCATCCGGGTCTGATCAGACCAGCTCTTCTGGAGCTGAGCCTACGAGCGTTATCGGGACTGGCACTACCAGCGCGTCAGGATCTGACAGCACGAATGTCAGTGGCACGAGCATCAGCGGACCTGAGACTACGAGCGCATCTGGACCCGATACCACCAATGTCAGCGGCACCAGCGTCTCTGGACCTGTCCCCACGAGCGCTTCCGGACCCGATACTACCAACGTCAGTGGCACCAGCGTTTCTGGACCCGCCACCACGAGCGCCTCCGGACCTGTTACCACCAACGTCAGCGGCACCAGCGTCTCTGGACCTGTCACGACCAGCGGTTCCGGAGCCGATACCACCAGCGTAATTGGATCTCAGACTACTGATTCTGTCTCTGGTAGCTTGAGCGGCTCTGGTACTATCAACACAAGCGTACCTGGGACAGCAACGACAAGCCTTTCGGGTCCCGATACTACTAGTGGCACTGGGCCCAACACTACGAGCGGCTCACCCTCTGGCACCGCCAGTGCTTCGAGCCCCACGGGCTCGATGGGAACTACTACCAACACAGCCTCACAGCCAACTGGCGAGTCGACCACGGTCAACTCTACTGGCACGGGTGCCCAAACGTCTGGATCCAACTCCGCTACCTCGAAGCCCTCGGGAGAATCCACTACAGGTACGGACGCTACTGCAACGAACGCAACACAGACAAGTGAGCCCACATCGGACGCTACGGCTAAGCCTACAAGCGCGTCAGGGTCAGGTACTACCGGCGTGCCCTCCAGCGCCGTTGACGCTTCGACTGCCACCGACAATACGACAGCGGCCGATGAGACCACTGCTCAGCCGACCTCCGGGGCCACCTCCGCAGAGGCCACGGAGCCGACTGCCACTGCTGCGCCGACCACTCAAATCACTTCGGTTGTGCCTACATCCGCGTCTACTCCTGCTACGATTGTGCCCTCCCCAACTACGACGGTGGCACAGTCAGCGGATCCCATCACCAGCATCCGGCCCACGGCTACGCTCACTAACACTAACACTGAGGAGTGGCTCCCGACCACCATCATTCTTGAGGCTACCACGATAAGCTACACGCCGACTCC
This sequence comes from Stylonectria norvegica, assembly GCA_014621405.1. Lineage (NCBI taxonomy): Eukaryota > Fungi > Ascomycota > Sordariomycetes > Hypocreales > Nectriaceae > Stylonectria > Stylonectria norvegica. The sequence goes on along the minus strand of JAANBC010000092.1, from coordinate 73,003 downwards.
CCATAACCCCACTGAAACGGCGAGCACCACGGGGCTTCCTGCCAACGTCCCTAAGATGATCTTGCCTGACGACCCTAACAAGCCTATCCCTGACGGATCAGTGCCGATTCAGTTGGGATTCTTGTTCCCGCTCAACTACATGTTTGTTGCCAAGAACACGGTTGCTGCCGCTCAGATTTTCAAGTTCCTGCCTCAGGCGCTAGCAAACTCTGGTGGATTCTCCCCTGACCGCATCCTGGTCAGCAAGATTGTGCCATATGATACTCGGGAGAGATGGGGATACTGGACTGCTCTCGCAAAGATCCACTACCCGGAGAGCATGCTCGACAACCTTCAGATGAATCTGTTGGCTCCCAATTCGGCGCTTTACAACAGTGACGTGGAGATTGTGCGCAACTTGACTTCGGTTATCAACACCAAGATCGATATCTTCGGCGACTCTGATGGCGACCCAACAAGCGGCAGTGGGTCAACCGACAACGGCAGCAGCAAGAACAACGATGCCTTTGACAACGGCGGTACTGGCGGTCAATCCTCGAAGCAGAAGGCTACCACTGCCGGCATTGCCGTAGGTGCCTTCGGTCTCAGTGTCATGTACGGTGCGGCCATGTTCATCGTGGCCCGACGATACAAGCGCAAGAGGCAAGGTCACCGTCGCGCAAGCTCCATCGGCAGCAGCCAGCGATCATCCGAGATGCGATACAACGGCAATGGCAGTCCCGCGCTTATGGGTGGTGCTCTCATGAGCCGCGAGTTCTCGAGTTACGGAGCCGCCGGTGGTGAGGCGCCCCGTCCCGCCCCCGGAGGCCGTGACAGCCACGGCAGTGGCCGAAGCGGAGCCCAAAACTCGGCGCGAACGGCCTACATCTCGGCGCCTGTTGCGGCGGAGAACTCCCTCGGCTGGAATTGATGACCTCGTGACGCTGCATTGCATATTCTGTTGTCATTCGAAACCTCACACCTCTGCCACTTTTTCTTTCACACTTCGATACCCTTCAGGAGGACCGTTATGACTGCTCCAACACAGCACTCGTGGGAAGCCGGTGGAGAGAACCGCTCGCCAACGCCACAATCCGGAGCCCGCAACCCGACGACTTCCCCCAGGATGTCACCTTCTCCACCATTCTTAACAACATCGCGACTGTTGCATCCTTGGTATAGACTTGTTTGCCCGTCGCTCCAACACTATATCAACAACCCCCCCCCCCCATGCCTGGCGCCAAACCAAGGGGTAGAGCCCTCGTATCTTTTTTTTGTTCTTCTGGCTCCATCCTGGCGACCTGGGCATCTTTAATGCTTTTTTTTTTATTCTCATTCTCGTCGAAGAAAAATATCTCTTTTGGATTTTGGAAGAGGTGGAAGGGAAGGATTGGCAACGGAGTATGGAGAGTGGAGTGTCTGGCTCCGGAGTTGCTTTGAATAGAGGGAACAGGCTGCGCGAGAGCAGCGGGCGACGAGTTGGGAGACGGGTAGCAGGTCTTGGGTCAGGTCAAGTCGAATTGTATATTATAGAGGATCTTTGGCATCCTCGGTTTGATACTGGACCGGCCGGGCTCGTCTCGAGCGCCGCAAGATGGCGGCGCTGCATATACACACAAAACAAAAGAGAGACAATGGATTGATTAAACTACTGTTGTCTTAACCTGCTTTGTTCTGCATGCGTCTTGGTGCTTTCCTTGATTCTGGTGATGTTTTTACTATGTATTAAGGTATGCTACATCGGCTACAATTACTACTTCTACTGCATTGGTGATGATTTATGTTAACCTCGGCGGTCATCATGTGCACTTACTGGCGTGCCTGCTCTTAAGTCGTACGACACCCCATCGCCCCCATTGACGTTGCTCTAATATGTATCGACGATCCATCGACGCTTCATCGATGCTTAATCGCCTCTCCTTCAATATTAGATGCTCCTGCGATGCTCCTTCGCTGCTCACTCACTGCCCCACAGGTACGCCATCAACTCCACCAAGACACGCGTCTAACGAATGCTCAATTGCTGACCACCGAACAGTCTCACGCACGGCTCCATCTCCATCTCCATCTCCCACCGCGCCCTTACTTCCGCCGTCGGGCCCAGAACTCTCCCATGTGCCGCCCCTCCGCGTGGGCCCCGTCAACCGTCTGCGACCGTCACGCTAAGGCTGGCCCGTCACCGCGCGTCTGCAAGGGGAAATTGCAGCAGTCCGAATGGGGACTTTCTCGCGTCAGCCCTATCGAGTGAAGCCCCAGCAGGAGGAGCTCTATCCCGGACGAGGTGCTGTCAGTCCAGCCAAGTTCATGGATTCCATGCAGGTCCCCCAGGAACATGGGCACCAAAGTTCCTCCGCTCCTCTTCCGGGTATCCACTGTTGCATCGGTACCGAGGGAGGCCAAGGGAGCGTAACATGGGATGGCTCTTTGTTGCGTTGCCTCCCCCCCTAGTTCCCCGGCTCGCCGGTTATGCCCCATCTTGGGCGGTAGGAGATGCGCATGGAGCGGTGGGCTAGCTTGTTGACCGTTCTTGCGTGGCGGCGCCTGGGCGGTTGTGAGGGCGGCTAGGGGCGATGGAGCAAGCCCGTCCAGTATTAGAGGCGGCTTGGTTTTCGACGGTGGGGACTAGAAGCAGGGGGACGGAATATTGGCTTGGACCTTTCGTGGTAATGCTGGCAGGTCTCTACGTGCTCGTGCTGTAGGTAATTATGTCTGGTACGGTTGCAGAAGCTTACGCTTCCGCTGGGACGGACGTAACGGGGGTAGGGACGGACTCCAAGTCAGATGCCACTTGGATCGAGCCCTATTCCGTGACTCTCTACTTCCATTGCTTCTGTTGGTTGGTAATTAACGACAACTTTGCATTGTAACTGTTACCGATGATGTGTTGAAGTGTCTTTGGACAGAGACATGACCTTGGCGGCGTTGCGTTGATGAGAGACTGCGAAAATCTGGATCCTCCTCAGCGACCATAACCATGGCGACGGGCTGGACGAGCCTCTCGCTCAAGGACTCGGACGATACGCTGTCGGAGGGATATGCGAGTACGTTTCCACACCGCGTGCCGTCCTCGTCGGAATACACTTTCCCACGCCATGTGCCCTCGTCATCAGAATACACGCTCCCACGCCGCGTGGTATCGTCGTCACAGCCCACCATCTCCTCGTTTCTCGTCTCGCCGCTGAGCTCGCCGCGGCTGCTGTCTCCGCGAATAGCTGTGTACGCACCGGAGAGTGAGTTCCCAGAGGCCACCAGCCCGGGATTGCATAGCCAAGTGAGTGGCTACTTCTCGTCTGGGAGAGGGACGCCGCCGAGTCATATTGGTGAGAGCTATTCTCTACCTCGGACGGCAGAAACGTCGAATATAAGCTATGGCGACCTTTCTTCAACCGGAACAACTGCAGTTCAAGGCGAAAACTCTCAGTCTTCGCTGGGGACAACTACGACTAACCTCGACGCCCTCCTCGATCCGCCTTATTTCGACAGCCCGCCTCCCACGGCCACAGCACCGAATAAGGCCGACTTCTATAGCGGCCCGGAATCGACGGCGTGTGAGGTGCCGGTGAAAGGCGGCTGGCGCCCGGCATGGCTCCGACGACGTGTGTTGGGTGTTTTCCTTGGTGGTTTCGGCGTCATGGCCGTCGTAGGAGAGTTGTTAATGTGGTTTCTTGGCACGGGAGACAAGGCAGCGCGGATCGATGGTGTCTGGACGTTCGGGCCTATTATCAGTACGTTAAGTTGGTAAATGTTCCTTGTGCAGCTGTTGACGAGAAACAGTAATTTCCGTTATGACCATGTTGTGGTCAAGAGTCGAGTTTCAGGCACTGCAGTATACGCCATGGATAATCTTGCACCAACGACCCAGTTCTGTCACGGAGACACGCCGCAGACAAGCCTCTCGGACTATCTTGCTGGACTACCCGGGCATTACGAGCTTTGAAGCGTTGACGAGCGCCTTTCGAAATCGACACCACCTTGTTGTCGCCTCCGTTACGGCATCGATCCTCTTGCGCGTCCAGATCGTCCTATCCACGGGCGTATTCCATGCCGAGATCAACGCTGACGGATCGAGGAACCTCAAGGTCCGCTTAGGAACCCTGCACACCATGGCCGGCATCTTCTGCGTGCTGAGCGGACTGCTCCTACCGATGCTGTACCACGCGCCTTCGAAACACGGCATCACGCCACGCGACCCGACTTCTGTGGCTGGCACAGCCGCGCTGCTGGCGAGCAGTCGAGCCCTCTTGGCTAGGCTGACGGGTACCGGAAACATGGACATGAAAGCTGTGGCAGCACGGTTGGCGGAGTCGTGGTACACCACGGTGATTCATCAGAAAGGCCGGAAGCCCGAAAGAATGTTCCAGCTAAAGCAGCCGCACGAAGGGCCTACGCTATTCGACGATGGGAGCGCCGAGGGGAAGAAAGAGGAGATTTGCGTCTATCGACCGTGGACTATGGAGACCATTGCCCAAATCGTCATCATTGTGGTTTCGGTCCTTCTCCTTTGCGGGCTATTCATCGTCTTCGGAGTCAGAGGCAATGGGTACGGCTTCGACACGACGGATTCGATGTACATCTTTTGGACATCTCTGCCCACGCTGTTCCTGGTCGGACTAGGCCTCTCGCTGAACCGGATAGACATCGACAACCGCCGTCTAGCACCTTTTACCAAGCTGACGGGGCAAAAGAGACGCTTCCGTGAGTCGCTAGGACTGACGTACCTAAATGAGTTCGGGCTCGAGACTGCGTACAAGTCATTTAGACACAAGGACTGGGCCGTCTTTCTAAGAAAGTTGATGGCGATGCTGGGCTGGTTGATGCCCATCTTCACCGCGGGCTTGTTCGCCATTGCCGAGCTGGAGCAGACAGCAGACTTGCACTTACAGCCCGAGTCATGGTTTCGCTCGACCACCGACTCATCGGGCGAAAGTTTAGACCCAACAATCATTGGGGATGTTCTCCTGGCAGCCACACCGCACTACCCGGCGTGGACGTGGGAAGATATGGCCTTCCCGGAGCTCACCCTTGAGGACCATGGGGCGCATTGGCCGTTGCCAAATACGCAGTTGATAACGAAAATACCGGCGACGAGGGCAAGCCTGTCTTGCGAAACCGTATCCCTCTCTCTGGGCGCTGGAGCTGAACTGGAATGCACGCCAATCGACGGTGACTCCGACACTGCCATATGCCAAAAGGGGCTCTCGAATACGGGCTTCGTGGCATCGTCTTGTTCGAACATGACGATGAAGAATCCCATCAATTATATCTGGGGCAGCTGCGACAGCGATGGCACGATCACCGTTCTAACCTGCAACGAGACGCTCGTCGAAGTTGATGTCCAGGTGACTTTTAGAACGGAGACTCTGACCATTGACACCAATGCCATCCCGATCCCTGATGAGACAAGTGGGCGACAAGCGAACCTAAAGTTGGGTGTGCCGGGCATGTATGAAGCTCTCGAAACCATTGGCTCGACCGACAATACTTTGAAGGGACTGGATGGCTTCTTCAGAACGCTTGTCATGTCGCGCCTTGACGTCCCTATACAGCGGCTGCTGCTTCCGGAGCGGGCGAATGCTGTTATCCAGGTGATCAAGCTGCAGCACGGAATCATCAGAGCCCAGATCTTCGACAGCAAATCCGTCCGGCAGTCTTTCGCCTCGGTCGACTCGCCAGCCATCCCCGCATCCATCGCAGCCTCGGTCGAGTACTATATCCCGCGCCTCAAGCAATCCAAGGCACAGACCTATACTCTCGCTGTACTCCTCATCCTGACGCTCCTCCTTGGCGCTCTCGCTCTGCGCACGCGCCAGCGGTGCACGCTACCCAAAAACCCCGGTAGCATCGCGGCGCAGGCCAGTCTGTTCGCCGACTCTACCTTCTGGTGGCGACTCCCCGACGGCGCCGAGTACCTCTCGGACGCGGCCCTTGCGCGGTGTCTGCGGCGGAGGACCTTCCGGCTGGGGTGGTTTGCAGGCGGTGCGGCACGCGGAGGAGGGCGGAACGGCGTTATGGAGCGGAATTTCGGCATCGGCATCGTGCAGGATCAAGGCAAGGTGGCTAGGGTGGAGTTGGAAGGGGATCATGTGTTTCCAGAACCCGGAGAACAACGGTGGACTGTCGGCAGTATGGATCCGAGTGCGTATGGCGATATTCCTTTGTATGAGAAAGCGTAACCGGCATTTTGGCAGGGTTGGTAGAGCCTTGGCGTTTATTGATACCAGTGGTGGCAAAAGGTTTGTATTTTGAAGGGCATTATTTGGAGTTTGATCGTGATCTGTGTCTTTTGGACGGACCAACGCACGGCCATACTCATATCAGGGATTGAGGGGAGGGAATTTGTATGCAATCATTTGACAAAGGAAACATTCGAAGTAATTTGGAAGAATCCATCTCAAGATCAAACACCTGATTGACGTTGAATCGTAGACTGTAGATCGTAGCTACCTGGCTGAAGGTGGTATTGACTTCCTCATAACGGCAACGTCGTCATCTTATGGATATTGCCCAATGATTCAACCGTATTCGACTGACAGTCATCAGCACGTACCGCAAACAGAGGGAGGCGTCTGACTCGGATGTGTAGTAGCTTGAGGGAGGAGAGTTTGTTCGGTGTAAGGTTGGTCGTTGGTAGTTCGTCATTCCGCTGACAGATGGTCATTCATTTGTATTTTAGTGGAGGAAGGCACGAAACCTCTGCGGCCTTACTTAAGCCGTCATCTTCCATCGACCAGCCACGGCGCCAGCTATCTTGGTAAGTAGGACTACATTTGGTATCTGTATTTGCGCATCATCATCTCTCATTCTTGGATATAGAGCCCTCATTCAAGGAACTTGATTCTGCACTGCATTGGTTGCTTAGTCGTCTTCCAAAGCTCACCGAGACAAAGCCGTCGCCATGGCCTTCACCATGCACTCCCATTCGGGCCAGTTCTGCCCCGGCCACGCGCAGGATCAGCTCGAGGATATCGTCCGCCATGCCATTTCCGTGGGATACAAGACTCTCGGTCTCACCGAGCACATGCCGCGCTATGAGGAGCGAGATCTTTATCCTGAAGAAGTGAGTTCCAAAATTTGGATTGACATTTACCCCTCCATGTCGTGCGACCCCTCCATGTCAATTTCATACATCTTCAGTTCTCGTCCCAGCTCTCATATCAATCCTCCGTCTTTACGATTCACTCATCGTTATCATACTCACTACACTGCTTTTATCGCAAATCCCAGAGTGTCCCAGCACTGACTTACATCCACTCAGCTCGACGACCCCAAAGCTTCGCTCGCCATTCTCCCCCCCCGCCATGAAGCCTACCTCGTCGAAGCCCTCCGCCTACAACGCGACTATGCATCGCACATCCACATCCTCATCGGCTTCGAAGCGAGTTCATCCGGCCTGAATACGCCGCACACGTCGCCGCTCTCGCCGCGGCCCCCTGCGTCGACTACTTCATCGGCTCGCTGCACCACGTCCACAGCATCCCCATCGACTACGACGCCGGCAAGTACGCGTCCGCCGTCGCCATGAGCGGCTCCGAGGAGCGTCTCTTCGAGGACTACTACGACCTACAGCATGATATGCTACAAACACTCAAGCCGAGGATCGTTGGCCATTTCGATCTCATCCGGTTGATGAGCGCGGTGCCGGGGAGGGATGTGAGGGAGTGGAAGGGTGTGTGGGAGAGGGTGAAGAGGAACTTGGAGTGTGTGGCCAAGCAGGGCGGGTGGCTAGAGTGCAACAGCTCAGCTCTTCGTAAGGGAAGAGAGGAGCCTTACCCGTGCCGTGTGATTGCAGAGGCAAGTCGTAACAATTATCTGCTATCTCTTCGCAGCTAACCCGACGTAGGAATGGCTTAAAGTGGGCGGCAAATTCACCTTCTCCGACGACAGCCACGGCATCGCACAAGTAGCCACCAACTACGCCCGTACTGTGACCTACCTCGAGAGCCTGGGCGTCGAAGAAGTTTGGACCCTTCAGCGAACGCCTCACCCAGGGGTCGAAGGAACGACGAAGGCAAAGCTCAAGGAAGTGGGGGTTCCCCTGGCTGTGTTCCGGGCAAATTATCCGCAGACGCTATGAGACGAACAATCTAAAGTATCAGCATGAAGGCTGTCGCGAGTTGGTTAATCGAAGAGAACAGCACGCATCTTTAGATTACAATTGAGCTATAAGAGTCGAGCAGAATAGACTAAAGAAAAGGGGGTATCATGCGACAAGGATAAATCATCTTGAAAAGAGTTGGAAACCCCGCGGCAAACAAAGAAGCAATACAGGATAGCCAGTAAAGCATAGAAATAGAAATAGAAAACCCAGTGTCTGGTTTTCAGATTCGAGCCAAGAGCCACGGCCTCCTTAAGTATCGTGTCTGATATCAACATGCGCTGGTACTTCGATCTTGACCTCATCCTTGCGAGAGTCCTCGCCTTGAGGAACCGGCTCCTGCGGCCGCGGCGCAAACGGGATTCCAGAAGTGTAATGGAACAGCTTGCCTTGCGGCTTCACCGGACTCGGCGTCGCAACAGGCGTGTTGGCCGAAGGAGTTGGCGCATTAGGAGGAAGCCACTTCAGGGGTTCCTGCGGCGCTGCGACGGACACGGGCGCGGGGCCATCGGGCTGATAGGCGACGAAGAGGTCGGGGCCGTTGATGCTGGGTTGGACGGCGGTGGAGTGGACGGTGGGAGAGCTGGCGGGAAGGGTCACAAGCCGAGGATCTGGGGAGACAATGTCGAAGGGGGTCTCTTCCTGGACGGGCGTGGATATGCCGCTTGAGGAGACCGTTGTTGGAGGTGTTAAGACGTGATGGCCAGGATGCGCTAGTTGTTTGGGCGAGACTTCGGCCGTCTGTTGATGCGTGCCAGTGGTAGTACCAAGGTCGGGGTTCGCGATGGTGGACGATTGCTCGACAATGACAGGCGTATGCTGCTTCTCCTCAGCCGGAGCGGCGCTATCCCTCGCAGCTCCGAGACGAGCTCGCTCGCGTGCCTCTTTTTGGGCATGTGTGATGAGGTTGATCTTAATCTTCTTCATCCCTGAAGTGAGCTTATCCATGTCATCCGCCGCGCTTTCCGTAGACGGGCCAGTCTTCCCGGGCGATCTCGCCTTTGCAGGAGACTTCCCTTTTTGTGTAACTGAAGATACTCTCGAAGATTCCGCCGCAGGCGATGGTTTCTTGAGCGCACGCGGGGGTTTCGGGGCACTCTCCTTTCGAACGGGAGGAGGGATTCTGGTTTTCTTCACAGGAAGAGTCCCGGCGCTTTGGCTCCGAGAGTTCATCGCAGAAGGGCGGACACTTTGGGAGGTAGCTGGACGGCTGGCCTCAATACTTGGTAGAGTTTGGGTATCGTGGGAAGGAAATCTCATCGGCGTCTCACTAACACGCCGGTTGACTTTTCGTGGGGTTGTTTCGGTGCTATCGGATGGGATGCCGCGTGCTGCTGCCTTCAAAGCGGGTTAGTCTCGAACGTCTTGGGCACTTGTGATGTTAATCTTACCTTTTCAACAGTCAGGTTCGTTGTTGCGACAGTCTTCCGGCGATTCTTGGCTGCTTTATCGAGAGTCTCGCCAGAGGACACAGGAGGCTTCGTTTTTCTCTCTCGTAGAGCCATCCGAGACGTTGGCCGCGAAGGCGCTGTCGCTGGTGCTGGTGGAGCGGACGGGACTCCCAGGAGAACTGACTGTCGATCTCGCCTCGCTCGCGTTGCCTCGGCATTCAGGTCCTCGGGCTTGCAGCTGTCTACTTGCCGGTTGGAAGGGATGAGAAGCTTGCTGAGTTCGTGTACTGCAACTGTCCATGATACCTCGGGAGGAGGTGGCGTCGGCGGTCTTGAGATAGTCATCGACCCATGGCCAAGACCTGACAGGCTACGGCGCATCTTAACAGGCTCGGCAACCTTGGCTGTTGACGCTTGTGTTGGAGAGAAGTACGTGGGAATAGCCGCAGTTCGAGGTGGTTTTGAAGGAGCCAGTGGATCGGCCATGGCGCCGTCAAGCTCGTCAAGTTTGGAACCTGCCCACCAAGTCGGGTCGTACGCATGGACCGACGCCAGCGGCGGTTTCCTGTCCACTTCACCCTCTTCTTGCTCAGCAAGCACTCCCATCTTCTGCCCCATTTCAAAACCAAGCCCTCCGCTGTAAGGAAGCTGATTGACCGTCTGGTCTCCAGCGAGGCCACTTAGGTGGCTGAAAACCCCTGAACACAAGGCACGATCACTATAGCCACCCTCCAAGACACTGACGACTCGTCCCTCAAGGAAGAGACCCTCTTCCGCAGCCAGCTTAACAACATCCTGGGCAATTCGAGCATAGAACTCAGTCGGAACGTTAACTTGATGACGCTGCATGCCTGCGCTCTCCCACTCGCTTGCGTCGAAGCCTGCGGAGAAGAAAATGGCCGCCTTCGGAGGTTGGTTGGCGAGTCTCAGGCGTTCAGCCTGGTTCTTAAGGTAATTTCGCACCTTGTCAAGAAGAACGATATACTTGGACTCGTAGAGCTGCCAGAACTCTTGCTCGGACTTCCAGGATTGTAGATGAACGTTCCAGACGGTCTGACCATGGGCGTTATCGATGCATAGACTCGCGTTCTTGACCTTTTCCTCGTCGCCCATCTCGCATGGATAGGAGTTGATGTCGTGCAAGCTGAAATAACCGATGGATGCCTTCTTCCACGCAGCCGCGTTCTTGGGACCCGTCGTAGCTCGAGCGTTGTGCTGCCAAGCAATGGCTTGCGAGCCATCGCCGTGATGGAGGTCAAAATCAATGATCGCAGCGTGAGTGAGCCCGTGATTCATGAAACCATGCATGATTCCTACGTGGACATTGTTCACCCAGCAGAAACCCGAAGGATGTCCCGCCGAACAGTGATGCCCAGGAGGTCTGACGGCCACGAATGCTCGTTGAGGACCTGGGCCAAAGACTGTGTCGACAGCCTCGCACACAGCACCCAGGGCGCCCTCCACTGCATCTAGAGATTCCGCGCAAAGATACAGGTCGCCTTCGTGGAATTTCTGGGGCGGCTGGTCAGTACCCCTATTCATCTCTGGTCTCTGAAGTTCCTTTCCACCCATGGCAAGTCTTGACTCGGCGGCGTTGCACATCAATTTCAATTCCTCCATCCACTTCGTTCCGTGTACATTTGTGACGGCCGGGGACATCAACGGTAGCCTTCGACTTGTCTTGTGTATTCGAAACGGCACGCTGGGAAGACTATGGACATCCACTCTGGGATGAACGGGATGCGCACCCTCGCAATGGCGCTCACCTAGTCGCACGTATGCCGCCGACACTCCCAAAACACTCGCCTTGATGCGTTCGGGTCGTTCGACAATGGTGCTCAGGGCGCTTCGAGATGTGCGCGGGCGTGAGAATCGATGCCCATAAACGGCGTCGTTGAGAATCACAACCGTTTCAGTGTGCCGCGTCGAGACTGGCCCATGATGGGCTTCCAGCTCGGCTTTGAAGTAATCGTTTGCGACGGAGTTCGCAGTCTGGGGTGGCGCCTCTGGGACTGGCGGGGTGGTACCGAATAGTGATGATCTAGACGTTGGAGACATGATATGCGTAGAGCTCGCCCGTCGCGTAGGTGTATGGCCGGGGCCCGCGCCGTTTGACGAGCGAAGCGAGTTCATCGAGGCCTTGCGCAGAAGCGTCGGCGTTCCAGCTCGAGAATCCCGTCCATTAGAGGGGCTGCGAGAAGGCAGTCGAGGGTTTGGGGTTTGAGACGTTCGACGAGCGGTCGTTCTAAAAGGCGTCGTTGGCTCTGATAGATGCGAAGAGCTCCGTCTGGGAGAGGTGGAGATTGATAGTTGTTTGAGCGACAGCGCCAGGGCGGCGTTATCATCGTCGTTCATGGTGTTTGTTGTTGACTGCCGTCGCCGTGGCAGCGGCGCATTGGACGGGGACGCCATGTAACAGGTTGCGGAGTCATGAGTTTCGGGTAGGTTTCGATGCGTACACCTGATGCAGCGAATACCTGAAGACAGAATATGTCCTGTTTCTTGTCTTGGTTGTCTGCTGAAGCGTAAACTCTCTAATTACGGCCTTCTCAGAGAACGCGACGGGAAGCGCGTCATGATATCACGTGATAGATATACATGTTGATCGATGCCATAATTTGTCTACTGTTGATCCACAGGTTTCATTATCAGCGTATTTTACACGTGTATGAATACATGCAAGTGTATGCAGTTTGGTTTTAGTCGGAGCATTCGCTACTTGCGGTGGCTTCTTGGGCTGTTCTTGAGGTACTATGTAATTGCTTCACAGAATTCTCAGGATGGTTGGATTGACTTGGATTTTATCGTCTCCTGCCTCATTCAGTGATGAATTCATACCCTCCCAAGCTCTTTTTCCCTCGCTACTTCACGTTATTCTCCTCGCCAACTCTTATGGTGGACTTGGCTGGGGGGAAACGGAGTGGAGGTCAATCTTACACCGCTGTGTGCCATCCTCGCAGCTGACCCCCGGCAAAGCTTGGGGCGGGTCTGTCTGTAGATCTTCATTTGTGGTTATCTTGACACAGTTGAAAGAGGAATGCTGCATAATGCGAACTTTATGTCTAGACAAAATGCGAAATTTATGTCTAGATAACTACCTACTTGTGCATTTGCCCTGTGATACTGTGGCTGAACATCTATTCGCCTGACAGTGTTAACAAGATTCTAGAAGTAGAAAAAGGGCACTTGTGGGCACGCAGTCCCTGGAAGAAGCAGAATGAGCCTGAAAAGATGGAATCGAAAGTTGAGTCTCGAAGGAAAGTATAATAAAAGCAAAAAAAAAGAACAACTGCAAGTTTATTGCAGTCACATAGGATAACAGAAGTTGGTACTCTTCTGCGGCTTATGTGGATTGAACACATGACCTTCAGATCTTCAGTCTGACGCTCTCCCAACTGAGCTAAACCCGCCCGTTTGGTGATTGGTGAGAGTCATGGCTGCAGTTCCATGACAAGAGGCGCCAAGCCCCACCTAGCAAAAAATTAGAAGGGAGAGTGCATTGCAGGTATTGATGGATTGCATCTTCCAGGACGTAACTGAGAATTGTCCTCTCTCACTTACTAGTCTTCGCTTGGCTCTTTGAATTCTATTTAGTAGATAGCTACCTACCTTACCTTAGCTATTCTTGCGAGTTCAGAGGGACTTGCCTGGCAACATGTTACAATTACCTTGAAAACCTGCCTCGCGAGAATATAAGTTAACTGACTGATATATAGGTAGATACACGCATATAAATTTGCTGAAACCTCACTACAAGTCTTTCCTTTCGAAATCGCGCTCTTATCGTGCTTTTAGACTTAAGTAGACACTGTGGCCAAACTGAGTGGGGGCGCATCCTCCCTTCTATGTTATTTGATTTGGTACGATTCCTGCCATCCCTTTCAATGACAAGTACCAAAGAGATTAACGACCGCCGTTAACACCGAAAACGCTATAGGAAACATATTTCTTCCAATTAAAACGCCTTCTTTCATCCGAAAAGCCCATGCCCTCCCTAAAGTGACCCTCCTCTTGAGGCAAACCAGCCCTGCGCCTCTTCGATGCCCATAAACGACGAGATGAATATCTTCCCATATGTATCAATATCGTCCGCCTTAGCCTCCTCCAGTACATCGTTGAAGTAAGCATCCGTTATTACAAAGTGATTCTTATTCCTCCAAGCCTCCGAAAACGCCAACGGCGTATCCGCATGCCACAGATGTGCCGACAGCGTCCACGAGTGAATGAGGCCCAGTCTACCGTCACAGCTTAGTCCTCTGTGGCCATTGAGGATGCGGTAGGCTTGGAGAAAGTAAAACGTAAAGAGCAGAGTCCGGCGGGTTGATTCTTGAAGGATCCAGTTGTTCCAAAACGCCTTGGTCGAGGCCAGCGGGAAAAGGGGCAGCACTGACTCCAGGCTCTCGTTTTCGAAGTCCACGTGGCCAAGCAACGTCAGAGCTGATGCCTCGAGAGCGGGGATCGTGCGCTCGGCATGGCCGCGTGCCCGAATGTCGCCGTCGAAGAGGCGGATTATTTGATAGAGAACAAGGGCTTGTGTGTGAGCGAGGCATTCCCGGGGTCCTTCAGGGGTCGGGGAGGACAAGAGGTCTTGAACGCGAGACTCGATAGTCCGAAATATAACGGGAGCATTGACACGATTCTTTGCCATGTATAAGGCACAACAAGCCTGAGCATCTTGTGTGCTAAGTTTAGTTAGGCCCAGATGAAGGGTGTTGCCTCGCGTACCTTGTATTGACCTTGGCATGACGTCCCGGTATAGTTGGGCATGACACCAAGGGGTTTGCATTTCGAGTACAAAAGACGACGGAGCCTTTTGCATCTCATCCACCGACCATTGCAATCTATTTGTGATGGCATGCGCCAGTGCATCTGACACGTTATCAAAGCCCTTGGATGCTGGCGGAGCCAATGTGGTAGCTTGACGAATGAGGTCCAGCTCTGCGGCTTGAACAGCATAATCCAGTGTCACAAAGTCCTGGAAGTTGGCCTCGATGGTCGTGACAGCCGTGTCGAAGTCATTAGATGTAGCTGCATCGAACTGCTCAACCAAAGTAGCGGGAGAAAGGGTATCGTCTGAGAACATGCCCTGCATTAGGTCTGACTGCGGCGGCGTGGAGCTCAGCTCCTGCACGTGAGGTCTCCTCGCTGGATACTGGCAGGGAATATGCCGCTGCGAGCACCTTAGACACGCGGGGACGGCGAAGTCGCAGCGCCGCTTGGCCTTGATGCACGCGGCGCACGACTTCCGCCGGGAAGGAGGGTTGTGGCGTTCGCGGGCGGTGAGCGACATTTCCAGGGATAGAATTGCGGGGAAAGGAAAGCTTTAGACTCCTGATTTGCTTAAGGAGAAAAAGAACAAGGTGTTGATGGAAGTGAGAGTTGGGGAGATGATGAAGTGAGGTTGAAGTTCGCCGAGTTGAGATGGGCGGCAAAAGTGGAGCCGGCGGAGTTCCGCCCGGCGGTCCTCCGGCTGCCGGCAATTACATGTATAGTTGACGGAAACCCGCCCATGATAGCGTAACTTGTGAGATGAGATTTGGGGCATCTAAGTGCTGCCTGTTATCCATGGATGATATTTGATGTCGAACGAAGTATATATAATGGCCCTCTCGAAACTATTCATCGGAATACTTTCACCCACGCTCAGACACACTCAGCCAACATACGCCTCAACAAGCATCACTTTACCCACTTCAATATACACCAAGCCATCTTCACAATGTCTCTCCCTATCGTATTCGTGTGCGGTGTCACGGGCACACAAGGAGGTGCAGTCGCTCGCTATCTCCGTGCTAAAGACGTCGAAGTGCACGCCGTTGCCCGAGACCCGACTTCCAAGAATGCCAAAGACATCGAAGCACTTGGCGTCAAGCTGTGGCATGGTGGCTTTGACGATGAAGAGGCCCTCAAGGGCGCCCTTGAAGGCACCACCGCCATCTTCTTGAACCTTAGCCCCGACTTCGCGGATCTCAGTGGCGAGCTACGCCAGGCCAAAAAGATAATTGCGGCGGGTAGGGAGGCTGGCGTCAAGCATATCGTATACTCCAGTGGTTTCACTGTCAGCAACCCCCAAAAGAACAAGTACTGGGACCCCAAGGCCTTCACGGCCCACGTGCTGCTCACCAAGCAGGCCATCGAGAACGAAACTCGCGCTGCCGGATATGAGACCTGGACGATCCTTCGCCCCGGGAACTTCATGGCTAACTACCTTAACCCACTGGCAAAGTACTACGACGGCTTAATCGAGAAGGGCGTTTGGAGAACGGCTTTGGAAAAGACGACTCAGATGCCCATGGTCAACACTGCCACAATCGGCGAGTTCAGCGGCGCCGCCATCCTCGACCCGAAGCGGTTCGACGGCCAGGAGATTTCGTATTGCGACGAAATGATCACCGTGGACCAGATTATGGCGTCGCTCTCGAAGGCGACAGGCCGGGACATCAAGGCGTTCTACCTGCCAGAGGAGGAGGTGGAAGCGCAGAAGTATAATAACCCATTTATTGCTGGGCAGCTGTCCATGCGGGACATGGCCCAGTTTGTTGATATGGATGAGGTCAAGACTTGGGGCATTCCGTTGAAGTCGTTTGACGAGTACCTGGCGGCGGAAAAGGAGCGGGTGGCTGAGACTTATCTTGCTTCGGCTTGAAGTCAAACACTGAAGAGGAAGGGGGATTGATGAGATATGAAGATGAGAACGGTGGAGTGCATTTGCACAAGGTCGAATTTGCCACAACACCACCTACACACGATCTGCATTATCATGGACCAAGTCGCTGTACTCACCATGGCTAGGTATCTATCTTCCATGTTAAATCTTGACAGAGCTCTAGCCTCTAAATCTATACTGATATTTGTTTTTGGCGAACACTAGTGTAGAATAATGGCTCACCTGATTCTCGCGAAGCCATGTCATCTCCCAATCCTGGAAAGGATCTTGTTACAAAATGTCTGTATGATCGTTTCGAGGCAAATCATCTATATGACAAAGGAAATCTCTTCAAGTTGCCTCACACGTTACCTCTTAAGTTATCTCATTTGGCCACCTCGTGAACCAATTCCTCTATCCCATTCGTCAATTAAGGAATAACGCCAAGAATAATCATTTGGAGCAAGTCAAACACGGTGGCCAAGAATAAAAAGTTCCTACGCTGATCCTTGCGTGTGGCCTTCTGTTATGCACCTTACGTACAAGACGAATGACACGGGCAAAGGAGGCTCCGTCGAGCAACAAAAGTTCCCCTGGCCAGGACCACATAACGGGCCGTCGGCCGAGGGCTCTGGCTCTGGGAGTCGGCAGTGGGACCAAGCAAGAAAACCACAAGGGTCAGTTGGTTCGTCGCTGCAAGAAGTTGGGTTTTAAAGCTGGCTGATGTGTCAAGTACCGAGATTGATGTGATGTTGGAGATGGAGTTGATCATGGCAGCGGGGAATGAGAGTCCGACCGTGGTTGGGGATCGGGGGATCTTTTGATCTGAAAGTGCCCGAGAATAGGCCCACCTGGGAGTACTATACGCACTGTGTAAATCTACCTGGAACCTGGAGGCGCACATTGACACGTGGCGTCGTTGGGATCCATCGCCACGAGGCAGCCCATCAAAACTCCAGACTAGCCCGGCTAGGCGGGCAGATAAGGTGCTTCAAACGCCATCTTTGGTGGTGCCGATTGGATGAGATAGTCTAAAGCAATATTGGATGGCGAAGGGCTTTCCCATTTGACCAGTGATTCTTGATATTGGTAGATGGGAGCATCGATAGTACGAATTGGTTATCAACCAACGCCTCGCTTCGCCGTCTTTGTCCGGGAGTTGACTCGTGGCCCTCACTATAGCGATACCAAGTAGGAAGTGTTAATCGTACCATGAGTTGTGACTTGTACTTGATGTAAGGGACGTCTCTACTGTACAAAAGGTCCTGGTCCGAATTATAACGCACAACGGCGTCGCCCGGTGGAGTCACCGGCTCCCGTCAACGACTCAGGATGGCTACACCATGTTAGGAAGGTGACCCAAAACGGATGCCCAAATGGATGGTGCCGTTCGGTGATAGCGAGGTCTGGGGCACACTTGTTGTTGGCCTTGTTTGGTCTGTGTACCTATTCCCGGCCGCCTTCTAGACGCCCGGTGCGAATGTCTCTCGCCTTAATGTGTTCGTACTCCGCGGCGAGCGTTCCAATCCTTCGGGGAGCGCCTCACGTTTGCGGGGGGCTCGTCCACTGCAGCCGCTGCATGTCCCTCCACTAAACCGCTGAACCACTAAACTACGCTTCGCCGCTGCTCTCCGTGGCGCTCCTCCGTCTCTTCTCACCTCATCCCGACCGGCTTCCCCCCAACCGCGAGGTCGACGACTCGACCAGCCTTGCAAGTTGCCAGCCTTGCTCTCTGCCAGCGACAGCGACAATGGCGCCCAGAATGTTTCGAAAGCGCCACGATGCCGAGTTCATCATCCCAATCCCAGGCCCTCTCGAGGCTGCCGCCGCCGTCTCCTCCGGCATGGAGAACATCGAGGGCATCGACCTCGACGACCACATGCAGCATCTCCAGCAGTTTGAAAAGGCCCATAAGCTTGATCCCAATCTGCCCCTCGACGACCTTAACGATGTCGACGCCGCCATCGCGACCGGAAACGCCGAGAAGGGCATCGAGATTACCCATGCGCTCATGGAGGACAATAGCCCGTACCCTGAGGTAGGCTCGCTATCCGCCAACCTGTGATCCCGGGACGACATTGTCTCGGGCGCGATGGCTTCTAACCGATTGATGGTAGAGTTGATTGACTAACCCTCACCTATAGGTCCGAGCCGTTGTCCGAAACTACGACGTCGATGTTCCCGCCAATACCATTCGCGCCTGGACGATTGGCATGATCCTCTGTACCATCGGCTCCGGCGTCAATATGCTCTTCTCGCTGCGAAACCCCAGCGTCTCAATCACCACCTATGTCGTCCAACTAGTCGCCTATCCCATCGGCCTAGGCTGGGATCTGGTTATGCCAGACCGTGTGTGGAACTTGTTCGGCCTGAAGTTTAACCTCAAGCCTGGCAAGTTCAACTACAAGGAGCACGTCGTGATCGTGGCCATGTCCAACGTGAGTTCAATCCCCATCGCATCACCGGTTCCCCCCATCGTGCACTGCTGACTCCGGCTTTAGGCTGCCTACGGCGGTGGGGTGCTCTACGCCACCGATGTGCTTCTGGCCCAACAGTTGTTCTACGGGCAGAATTTCGGCTGGGGTTTCCAGCTCCTCTTCGGTATCACGACGCTCTGCACTGGATACGGCCTGGCCGGCATGGCGCGTCGCTTCTTGGTCTGGCCTGCTGCGATGATCTGGCCCGCCGACCTCGTCAACTGCGCGCTGTTCTACACTCTTCACGACCATTCACCCTCTGATCCTACCAAGACGAACGGATGGCGGATGGGCCGGTACAGGTGGTTCTTGATTCTCGGGTGTGCCAGCTTCGTGTGGTACTGGTTCCCGGGCTGGATCTTCAAAGGCCTATCTTATTTCACCTGGATCTGCTGGATTGCGCCGCGCAATGTCACCATCAACAAGATATTTGGTGGCTTGACAGGATATGGCTTGATGCCAACGTCCCTCGACTGGTCCGTCTACACTGGCTATTTGCAGTCACCTTTGATCCCACCCTTCTACGCCGTCGCCAACGTTCTGCTCGGAATCTTCGTTTTCTTCATCTGTATTTCGATGGGCATCCATTTCACAGGCACTTGGTACTCTGACTACTTTCCCGTCCAATCGTCCGAATCCTACGACAACACAGGAGCCATCTACAATGTCTCCCGCATCCTGGATGAGAACTTTCATTTCAACGAGACAGCATACAAGGAATACTCTCCGCTATTTCTCCCGACCCAGTTCGCCATGGCTTATGGTCTTTCCTTTGCAGCCGTGTCCGCCGTCATCATCCACGTCGCTTTGTATCATGGTCAGGAGATTTGGAGACAATTCAAGCTCGCCCGCCACCAGGAAGACGATGTCCATATGCGCCTGATGAAGAAATATCGCGATGCCGAAGACTGGTGGTATGCAGGTAAGTGATGGTTTCCCTGGTCAAAAAGGCGGAAAGATAGCCTGACTAACTCCGAACCAGTCCTCTTTATTGCCATGGTTGCTCTCTCGTTCGTTGTCGTTTGTGCTTGGCCAACTGGATTCCCTGCTTGGGCCTATGTGGTTTGCATGTGTATTCCGATTGTCTGGCTCATCCCTGTTGGTCTCATTCAAGCTGTCACCAACATCCAGCTCGGCCTCAACGTCCTCACTGAATACATCATCGGCTACATGGTTCCGGGACACCCCCTCGCCATGATGATGTTCAAGAACTACGGCTACGTTTGTATGTCTCAGGCTCTTTACTTCGCCCAGGATCTCAAGCTGGGTCACTATATGAAGGTTCCGCCCCGGGTCATGTTCTCTTCCCAACTCGTGGCGTCTGTATGGTCTGCCATGGTGCAAATCGCCGTCATGAACTGGGCATTGGGCAATATCCCGGACGTCTGCTCTCTGGACCAGCCCAACAACTATACCTGCCCCGGAGGCCGTGTGTTCTACACAGCATCTGTCATCTGGGGAGCCATTGGCCCGCGGCGTATCTTCAGCGGCGATTCCACATATGCATCGCTGCAATGGTTCTGGCTAGTCGGTGCTGCGACTCCTATAATTACCTGGCTCCTGGCGCGCAAGTGGCCCAAGTCCATCTGGCGCTACATCAGTGCACCCCTGATTTACGGAGGCTCGGGCATGCTCCCTCCCGCAAGCGTGTACATCTATCTCTGCTGGGGAGCGGCCGGCACCTTCTTCAACTTCTTTATCAGGCGTCGTTACACCGGCTGGTGGCTACAGTACAACTACGTTACCTCTGCCGCATTGGATTGCGGCCTGATCATGTCGACTTTGGTAATCTTCTTCACACTGTACTTGACGAGCGCCAACGACCCCAACTGGTGGGGAAATAAGGGTGCACTGGATACTCTCGATCTGTTGACAGCAGCGGTCGGATCCAAGGTGGCGCCTGGCGAGACCTTTGGGCCTACAGATTGGAATTGAGACTGATATGAGATTAAGGGAAGAGGAGGAACTTTTTTGACGCAAGACTATCTGTAGATATTTATGGGTGCTGGTGGTGGGTGGCGTTTGGAAGCGTGAAAGGTCTTTTTGGAAAGGGATTTGTTTATCTGAGATACCTCAATTTTAACGAAAGAAGCATGTGCTAACGGTATGACTCCAGTCAATTGTCTTAAGAGTTCTATATGTGAAGTGCTCGTTGCGAGATACGATCTCGTATCTGTATGTGGATATGAAAGCTGGTTGTAGTTCTGAAGTAGCCTGCCAGGAGATAATATACCCAAACAATGGAATTTCACAGACTTCTTGGTCATCGATCTTATTCAGACCTTAAACCGCATTTCCCTTGGGAAAAGAGGTTTCTTGAACTGGGCCTACTTTAACATGGAGCTCAACTCGTAGCCGCGAATGCCTCCACATCCGGTCGTCACTGCCGATCCAAGCACGTAGCGTGCCCCAGGTCACGTGCACGCCCTCGGAAGCTTCGTCACATGACGCCCACGGAACATCACCCCGACCGAGCCCCCTCGCGCAAAATTAGGGCTAGCAATTTGACACTCCACCAAAAAAGCCCTCGGAATTGAGAATTCCTCGATCGCCATCCAACTAACCGTCCAAACAACACCGCCAAGATGAGTACGTCGGCCCCCTCGCGCCCGCCGTCGAGGCTCCTCGACGACGACACGCCGCAAATGCTAATCGTTCGCTGCAGCGAAGGGAACCGCCAGTTTCGGTAAGCGTCACAACAAGACGCACACCTTGTGCCGACGATGCGGTTAGTCCTTGTCCAACCTTCTCCTCATCCCCCCCCGATGTGGCCTGCGCGGATACTGGAAACGACCATGGACGAAGACCAGACCGACCCAGGAGATTCGGAGGGGGAATA
This sequence comes from Stylonectria norvegica, assembly GCA_014621405.1. Lineage (NCBI taxonomy): Eukaryota > Fungi > Ascomycota > Sordariomycetes > Hypocreales > Nectriaceae > Stylonectria > Stylonectria norvegica. Next base: position 51,576 of record JAANBC010000092.1, on the reverse strand, counting down.
TCGAGAGAGAACGGAATCGCTAACGAGGAACCTATAGGACGTCGATCGCTCCACATCCAGAAGCACGAGTGCTCGTCTTGCGGCTACCCTGCTGCTAAGATTCGCAAGTGTACGTGATCTCTCCTCCAGCAGCCTCCCCGACCGACGAGGCCTCGCTCGCAGCCCGTTCCGCAGATGAAGAAACTGATCCCCAGCACAGACAACTGGTCCGAGAAGGCGAAGCGAAGGAAGACCGTCGGCACCGGCCGCATGCGCCACCTCAAGGACGTCTCCCGGAAATTCAAGAACGGATTCCAGACCGGAACGCCCAAGAACGCGCGCCCCCACGCCGAGAAGTCCGCTTCTTCCTAGACGGGGAGAAGGAGGATTTCAACCCCCCACCAACTGGAACATTGTCCCGCCCCGCCAATCGGGCCCTTTCCCCCGGCCATACAACAACTTCCCGCCCTTGCTGAAACGGAGAACACACGACGCGCGCACGTAAACGGCGAGACGAAAGACAAGCACTGAAACCGCTGGATCAGGGGGGTGAGGAACTTATTTTTGGGGGGTCAGAATGGAAACGGTGGCTGCGGTTGGTGTGGTCGGTCGTCGTCGTGCGAGGATGGATTGAAAGGGCGGCTGGAGCATGGGCATGGTGTTTTACATGTTTGAGCAAGGAAAGACTAAAAAAAAAGGGACCCGTTTGCTTTTTCTGAGATCTCCATAGGGATTCGGTTATGAGGTTCTGAAATGGCATCTTGATTCTGCATGACAATGCCTTTTGTGCGAGTGGTGAGCGAGCCATCTAGTTGATTGTGAAGGTGATGGGAAGCTGCGAGAGTTGGATGGGATATTGAGCTCTAGAAGGGCGTTCTTGGTGACTGTCTGATGCTATCCTTCTTTTGATATGGATGAATCTTGATATCTCTTGAAGTATTATTCACGGTTGCCCAACATCTATAATTTTCTCCCGTACGGCATCGGCCCAGCGAACTGCCAAACGCTTCCCACCAAAACATTTAATAACCTCCCCAACCCTTCCCATAGAAGCCATGCATCTCGCAACACACCTTTACACCACGCATTACTCACAACCCCCATCAACTCCCCCTCTCAAACACCCTCACCCCCCCATCCGCAGCAACATAGTACAACCACTCCCCCTCACTCTCCACCCCAGGCCCCGTCACCCTCACCACGCCGCTCACATCCCTCGCCGTGCCCGTATCAAGCATCCGCAGCGCAAGCACCGCGTCCGCCGCATGCGCCGTCGCCAGCACCAGGCTCGCGTGCTCGCGCTCCAGCGTCGTCTGCTGGCTCGCTACCAGGGGCGTGTCGGCTGCGACGCTGAGGACTGTGGTATGCACGAGCTGGTTGAGTAGTAGGTTAGCGAGCCGCGCTGGAAAGGAAACGGAGGGGGGAACGTACGGAGCGGAGGGTGAGGAGCGTGGTTTGGAGGGCCAGGCTGGTCGTCGTGGCGGAGGTGGTCGCGAGGAGAAGGTCGAGCTGGTCGATGATGAGAACCTTCTTCGTCGTCCGTAGATCCGCCACCGCGGCTTCAATATCCTTCTGCACCGCCGCAAGCTCACCACTCCTCACCACCCTCCCCTTCATCCCCGTTGCGCTCTCCCCGGCAAACATCCCCGTCAGGCCATCCACGAAGACGAACCTGCCCGCCTTTTCCGCAGCGTCCAAGTCGAGCCCCTGCACACATCATCAGCACCCGCACACCTTGTAGAAACCTTGAAGAGCTTACCAGTTTCCCCGCGCCGTCGCGCCAGAACGCCCCGTCGCGGAGGAAGCTGACCAGCACGACGCCCCGTGTCCGCGGCGTCGACGCCGCCGGAGGTATGAGTAGAGATGGCGCAGGACGAGCCAGTTGGAGCTGGCGCCGAGGACGCTGGTGAGGAGGATGAGGGAGGGGGAGGGGGGAAGGAGGAGGTAGGGTTCTAGGATGGGAGGGATACGTGAGGACATGATAGTGTGGAAAAGTGAGTATATTAGAGAAAAGGGGAAGTTGAGGTTAGGACGGTTCAGAGGCTGCTGTGAGTTGAAGCCTGAGTTTGATATTCGCCATGTAGACTACCTGACGTACTGTGCGGTTGTATGAGATTTACTTGGGTGAAGCTGGTAGTGGGGGCGGGGACTGTGCTAGTACGGTGCTATTAAAACTGTACACGGGAGACTGGACATGTACGGAAGATTTAAAGAAGACTGCTCAGCCTCAAGCCTTGGGCAAACCAATGCTAGCTATAATGTTTACTTGTATTGAGAGTTGCTAGTCTCATACTGGACTATGCTCTATAAGGTATCATGTCAACAGTTTATGCAAGAAAGGATATGCCCTCGCCACGCTTGAGTCGGACCAACCCCTCGCTAACCATGCTATCTATAATGCAAAGAATCTTCGAGGCCAGTGAATACTTCCAGGTCGCCTGCTCCATGATAACTCACGACCATCCAAGCCACGTTCCCAGTCCGCGTAGAATCGAGGATCCCAGTGAATCAAACAACGCCAAAGAAAGACCTAGTACTGAAGAGAAGCCAAAACACCGTGATATGCATATGCAGCCATGACCACACCAAACGCCAAGGTATGCCCTGTTCGAAAGAGACCTTAGAGTTTCTCCATGAGATTCATGCGTACTGTCCACATGCGCGCGCGCTTGCCGTAGATGTACATCGGGATCGTGAATAGCATCAGGATGAGCTGAATAACGCCAATCCAGATGTACACCTGCTTCGGCCCATCATCTGTAAGCCAGCGCGTCACGAAGAGACTAAAAACAAGCCCGTGAAAGATGTTCTTGGTAAAGTTTAGCGTCACCAGCGCCTCGCCGGCGTATTGACGATAGCTGTCCACGCAAAAGGTGATTGCCGTCGTCGAGCCCAGCGAGCAGCCAAAGGAGATGATGCCGAAAAAGACCGTTGGAACCATCCACTGGTCCTTCTCTTCGGCCGACCATCCAAAACCCATGAGTCCTATGCACGTGGTGATGAGGACGGGGAGACCCATGACAAGACGAAACTCAGGTTCGTAGAGGCCGCCGTTGCGGCGCGACATGGCCTTAACGATAATATCGCTGAGTTTTCCGGCGACGCTGGTGCCGAGAATACCGCCGATGAAGGGAGAGACGTAGACGAGGCCAGTCTGAAGGGCGTCGAAGTTGTATGAGCGAGGGTTTCGGTAGATCATGGCGATAGACTCGGAGACGACAATCAGCCAGCCGATAGAGCAGGCGTAGACGAGGGAGGACCATAGAACGGCAGGATACGCATAGAGAATGAAGGGCCTCATCATGACCTTGAGCCATTTGTCGTTGTTGAGACGCCCGTGATAGGGTTTGAGCTGCTGGGTGAAGGACTGGGCCGGCTGTTGTCGCAGGTTGTGTGTGTAGGCTTTGATCTTGAGTGGTTCTTTAAGTTTAGAGGCGGGGAATTTCTCGTTGTCAAAGTTCGGCGCTCCGTCATAGTGATTAACGTGGGATTCGCTAGGAGTCGTACTATCGACATAGGGGGAGTCTGGTTGATGTCTGTCGTTGGCTTGGGTTGCGACGGCTCGTGGAAAGGCTGGCGAAAGACCATGGTCGGAGGGAGAGTTAGCCGTATCAACATCCGCAGACCCTTCCTCGGGGACGCGGATGGTAGGCACCTCTGTCCGAGATACGGCCGAGCGTGTTCCTAAGGGGAGTTTTGCTTGAGGAATTGCTCCTGGAGAAAGATTGCTTGCCAGCGACTCTCGAGCCTCGTCTTGTTCTGATTCCGCAAATCCAACGTGTAAGTTTCTGTGTTTATGACGGGCCCCGCCCGCAATGGAGGTCGTTCGCTGATCTTGTCTGCTGTCACTGCCAATAGGGGGCCTCGGTACCGGTTTTCCTGATGTAACAGGGGCAACGAACCCAGCGTGCACATCTCGATACTGCTCGTCCATGCTACGGGCTCTGGGCGTATCGGGAGTGTCGCCGGGAGGATGCCCCAGCGGGCTCGTCACGTGTGAGACGTGTCGATTCGAAGACAGCCGACGGAGGAAGCTTGGTCGTTTGGAAGAGCGCCTGGACTTCGGAACAGGTGTTCTGTCCCAAAAGGTCTCAGGGACGAAAAGGAAAAGTAGCACGAAACACAAGCCGACGATCATAGCCACAATCCTAAGGCAACGTAAGTACTGCCCAAAAGCCCCTGCTGCAAAGCTTTCACTCACCAAAAGACCCATCGCCATCCAAAACGGCCGATGATGGCGGCACTGACAAGAGGCACTATGTTCTTGCCGCCGAGGAGAAGCAGAGTGTATATGCCGATTCGAAAGGCACGCTCGTGAAGGAAGAAGATTTCGGCGATAGTGGCAGATGGGAGACATTCGACAGGGCTCACGGCCATACCCTGAAATACTCTGGCGATGAGTAGCGAGTTGAAGGACGTCGCCCAGGCGGCCCATAAGGATGTTCCCACGAATACAATGGCGCTAGCAAGATACACCGGGCGTTTCCCATACAGAATGGCAGTAGGCGAGGCAAAGACGGAGCCGACTCCGAGCCCCATCATATAAAGACCTGTGGTCAAAGACACTCTCTCCAGTTCGACGTTGAAGGTTTCGGCCACGTCGGTAAATCCAGCAGCGATGATGGGAGTAGTGCCCCCACCAATCATGCAGTAAAACCCTAGAGACAGCAGGGCAACATCTCGTCGCCAAGTAGGCCAATTTAGAGGATCGTTCGCCGACTCTTCGGGCTGGGGTTCGAGAATGATGGTGCCGTCGTCGGTCTTCTTCTTGCTATCAATCTCGTCCAGAGGAGCGTGCACTTCAGGAGGCGGTAAAGGACGGCTACCGCCTGGCGTCATTGGCATTTCGACGGCGAAGCCTGCAGGGATGGAAGAATGAGAGGTTCTTGCATGAACATTACGCAAGCCGAGGGGCTCGTTGCGATGATCTGCGAGGAGCAAGACAGATCCTATTTCCAGCGTTAGTTAATCGACAACTCGGGGGGCATCAGTGAGACGGTAACGAACCGGGCACCTCAACCGTCTCCTTGTCATTCAAGACTCCAAAACTCCATTTCTCAGGTCCTACGCCTTGCTTGGCTAGTCCGGACTGTTGTGAGCCATTGCGGAGGAAGCGGGCGAAGAGCGATGTTCGAGGCTTATCTGAAGCCATACTGGGTGTTCAAACTGATTGATGGATGATTAGGTTGCTCCTGTTGTGGAGGAGCACCAAGGAGGTGGTTGTCTTAGGTTGAAATGCAGCGAGGTGTCCCCTCGTGGCCACAGAGGTACTCGGCGAGGATCGAGTGGCGCGTGGGTCCAATTTGAGGCGCGACGTGATGAAGGGAACGCGCGAGGATATAAGAGTAGCGGGTCCTGGTGCCTGCGGAGACCAAATATGCCGAACCTTGATAAATACGCCGAACCTTGAGAGGACGAGCCAAGGCGGAATGGCTTGTAGGGTCGTCGAGGAGGGTAAAGGGTTGGTAGTAGATACTCAGGATTTATGAGGGGGACGGAGGAGCAACGAGGGGCGGATGACAAGGAACAAGTAAGACGTCTATCTCATGGGAGCCAAGAAGAACCGAGGGAGGATCTTAAATGGAGGAAGAGAGGAAGGAAGCTTTCGATGGGGTCAGCCTTTTACTGACGAAAGTTTGCCTGCCGTAAATCGTAAGCTAAGTTCTTTGTTCAAGTACCTTGGTAGAGAGGTTTGTTCTTAGGGTTACCTTCTGAGGATGGGAGGGTAAGGAGCGAGGGGAGGAGGGAGGAGCAGGATGAGGAAAGCAGCGTCAGATCCATGATGAGAGGAGCAAGATCAACAACGGCGGCGACGGTCAAAATAAAGAATGGGCACCGGCGGCTCGATAACGGGCGTCAAAGATGGAAGCTAGAATGGATGTAGATTGGTTTGAATCCCTAGATGCCGAGTGACAGACAACGAGATGCGAGGTGGCGGAGGGTTTTTGGTGGAGTGGAGTGGAGAAGACATGGATGGAGGAAGCATCTACAATCGCCCTCCACATGCTTTTTAGGTTGCTTGCTGGGTGACTGACTTTCAGTTCACAGTCGGCGGAAATGCACCGACGAACCTTGACCTTTGACCCCGGGGCGGCATGAACGGGCGTCGAGGCGCTGTACAGCCCGCTGTAGCTGCCGGGATACAGGGCACCACATGGCCAAGTCCCCGCTGCGCTACAGGCACTAGCCTCGCTGCACGATGACGCCCTCAGGGTCCATCCAAGCTGGAGAGGTCGGGTGGCTCCAGCTCCTCCGCCTTTTCTTTCAGGTTTCTGTCTGTCATCTCAAATTTTGTCATAGACGCGTCGACAGATGCAGCACTGCACACACCTCTCTCGTTGTCTCATCTATACCAGTTCAGCTGCCTTGTTTCATAGTGCTACTGCTTAACGCCCTGCTACCGCAAGACACCAAACGTCTCAGTATCAACCCAACTTCAAGCAAGCACAAAGCACCAGGGGCGAGGCAGCAGACACCAACTTTCAGAACACCCATCCATCCAATATCAACGAATACGAGGCCCAACACCAACGCATCTACCACCGGACACGATGAACCCTCTCTCAGCCGCCTACAGATTCAAGGCTGTCGCTAGCACCACCAGCAAGCTACTCGGCAGCCCACCCCAGACATTCTACCGCGCTCACCTGACCCGTTTGGCACCGTCAGTGTCAGCAGTGGTGTCCCGCCAGCTCTCAACATCGGCCCCGAGACGAGCCAAGAACCAAATCTACGCCCCGTGAGTCGTCTGCCTGCTCCCTGCTGTCTGTCACCTGCAGTGGTATCCGCATATCATCCCTACCTACCTTGCAAACCCTACCTACGTCTTAAGTTGTTCTACAAGGGTGACAGTGTTGAGTAGATAGTACGTATATCGAGTATTGACTGACTCCCTCCTCTACAGCATCCGCAACCCCGACTCCTTCACCACCTACCTCTCCCTCTCCACCTCGTCCCGCACCCCCCTGCTGACCCTCTGGACCACATCCTACTGCGCAACCTGCCGCGTCGTCGAGCCCCTCCTCCGCGAGCTCATCGCGTCAGGCGTGGGCGAAGAGCAGGGCGGCGTGTCTTTCGCCACGGTCGAGTTCGACGCCCCGGACATCATGTCGGGAAGCCCCAACCTGGCCCTCGACTACATGATCACGTCGGTGCCCACGCTGCTGAGCTTCGACGCCGGCGAGGCTATGACGACCACCAAGGTCGTCGACGCCCGCCGCTTGGCTGACCGCCAGTTCCTCGTCGACTGGATCCGCGCCGAGGCCGAGCGCCATGGGGGCCGCGGCGGCGGCGGAGGCGGCGGCACCGGGTCGGTCTTTGGGGGGCTGTTCGGCAGATGACGAGACCACCGGGTCCGAAAAACGGCCTGTCAGTGTCACCCGCCTCAGCCGCTCAACGGCCGTGCTGTATTCGTACTGTAACAACAGACCGCCATGGATCTGCGGGCTATCCCGACCCCTGTTTTTTTTGTCACATTAGATGGTAAAATGTAATTGGATAATGACATGCATAGTGCCACTAAATGATGTGAGCCTGACCGACCGAGCACTGGTGCGACGGGTCAGCCTCTGAACCACCAGCCCCGGATTTAGCGTCAGAAAGCAAGACGAGATTGTAGATGGCCGATTAAGAAGATCTGTACTACTAATACTTTCAACATCTCATCTACATACTTTGCAGCCCTCGACTTTGACACAGGACGTTCTCCTTAGTCACAAAAAGCTTGTCGCGAAATTGAAGAAGACAAAGACTTGCTGGGCCAATATGGGTACAGATTCTGGAAGACTACGAATATTATATTACATGTTTGTAGAAGACATCACCGCACCCTACTATGCTACTGAGAATATCGTGATAATGAGGCTATATCTCAGTTAATTCATGGGAATCCGAAGGACATATTCAACGAGGTTTTGATTGAATAGCACGACCTGCTCAGTCACCTATATACGATCTCAAGCACCCTACGCTTAAATAGAAGCATCGCCATCCATAGAGACACCAGATCCAACGCCTTCCCCATCCCATCATCGTCTAAGCCGCCTTCACTACTCGTACACAGCGGCGTGCTGCTCTATCATTGCTCTCGTTTTCTTAGCCGTCATAGCAGTCGTCGGGCATCTACGGAGCCGGCCATGTTGATGCCTACGCCCTATAAGGGGCAGAGCGCCGTCATCTTGAAAGGACTTGCTTTACATGAGGCTACATTCGCCGTCCTGCTGCTGGCCTCGCGAGATGCGCTCTCGTTGTCGAGCGCCGTTCTTGCCCGATCGCTTTAGATCCTCTAGTCGCTCACGCGCCTTGGGATAGTCCTGGGCTGCAAGGTCCTGTCAGTATCACGTCGACATTAACCATTTTACAAAGTTCACTTACCAGCAGCTCGCCAATACCACCTCTTAGCGTCCTCCATATTCGTTGGGACCCCTATACCAACCTCGGTGAAGTAACCCATCGCGTACTCGGCTTTCGCAAGCCCTGCGATGGCCGCCTTGCGAGCCCAGAGATACGCCTCGGTGTCGCTCTGGCTGAGAACATTCTCGCTGCCCGTGAGATACCATCCGCTAAGCGCGAGCTCAGCTTGGTGCTCCTCTTGCGTTGCTGCGCGCGAGTACCACATGATAGACAGCCGCGGATCAATTTGACATCCCATCAGGCCGTACTCGTACGTGCATCCCAGCTTGTACTGCGAGAACTTGTACCCCAGCTCCGCTGCTTGGTTAAACAAGTCCAGAGCGTATGCCTCGTCGCGAACGATGGCATCGTTGGGCATCGCGGATTCGTACAAGAGACCTAGCTCGTGCAGCGCATGGGGATTCTCTGCATCTGCCCGCTCAGCCGCGCGCTTCAGCCATCCCACGGCCTCGCGAGGATTCTTGGGCTGACCTAACAGTCCCTTGAGTAGGATCATACCCACCTTGTACATAGCTGGCGGGTCGCCCAGTGTCGCCGCACGCTTGTACCACTGAATCGCCTTCAGGGGGTCTCTGCGTGTACCGCCGCCATCTTCGTGCCCGATCTCACAGCATACAGCCGTTCGGTACGCCGCCGCGGGATGGCCAAGCTTGGCTGCTGACTGATATAGAGTGAAAGCCTCCTTGTTGTCGGGTTCATTCCCGAAGAGGCTTCTGCCGATGCTGTCCGCCATGAAGAACATGGCTGCTGGATTCTGTGCATTGGAGAGCTTCTTCAGAATCTTGTGAGAGTCAACCAGGTATCGATCGCGGGCCCGCGATCGTGATTTAGGGTCCGGGAGTTTGGGAACGAGAACCTCGGCAGCTTCAACAAGTCTCTTTGCCAATTTTAAGGCGGATTCTTGGTCACTTGGATTGCCTTTGATGACTCTTCTCAGATGTTCAAGCTCCTCTGCCGTAACTGGAACTTCCGCCTGCTTAGGTACGGACCCGTTGCTTGGTGGCCGCTGGACTGGCGGCGCTTGTTGTTGCGGCTGCTGTTGTTGCTGGTGCTGAGGTGCTGGTGCTGGCGCCGGTTGTTGGTAAGGGATTGGCGTCGAGACACTACCATAATTTCTCACAGGAGGTGGCTTATCATACAAGCTGACCATCGAGTTTGCCATCAGCCCTGGTCGGACTGGTGCAGGATGTGAAGGTAGGCTATCCGGGCTTCGACCATGCTGTCCGCTGCTGTGTCTCATTGAAGCCGAAGGGCTAGCTGTATGTCCCTGCCTAGACGGGGGCGCACTCGGGCCCCTGACAGCTTGATCATAGCCTCCGTATGGCTGATAGCCTTGCTCTGGGCCAGCCTGATAGTTACTTATTGGCGGCATGGGGGGGGACAGATGGTATGTCCCCTGCCATCTCAAAAACGGCAGTCTGCGACTGGCGAAGATCGGGCTGCGATTTTGCATGGTTGAGTTGAGCAGTCTGGTGTGCTACTTGCTGGCGTTGCTCTGGAACTGGTCTCATGACTTGCTCAAAGGATCCTCGATTTGCGGCCGGTGGTATGGCGTCGAAGTCAGGAATACTAGTTCGTCCTTGTTGACGATTTGGGTTGTAGGCTGGGATGTCTGGAGCTGGATCTTCAAAGTAGGCATCATATACATCATCAAATGAAGCGGTCGACTCTTTCCGGTATCCGTGTGCATTCTCATATCCGCCGTATTGGTCTTGCGGGGGTCCTCGTGCGGGTAGGTTAGATTCGTATATCCTCTGTGGAGGGGGCCGATGTCCAGCGGCCGTCGAAGGTCTTTGTGGTGCGCCCTGGCCAGCAGGGCTATTGAGTGGCATCGTGCCGGTTCGTTGAAGTCGCATGTTGCCTTTTGGCTCATATTCGTCCACTGGCATCGTCATACTCCTCCCAGGCGGTCCGAATTCGTTGACGGGCATAGTCATACTACGCCCCGGTGGTCCAAAATCGTTCCTCGGGGGGCCCTGTGGACCAGGCCCATATCCATTATCATAGCTTGGGGTTTGCCCGGGCGGAGGACCACGTTTTGCGTCTGGGTAACCCTGAGGAGGATACCCTCGAGGAGGAACACCTCTACCACCACCATTCATCGGCGGTCGCCCATAGTCTCCCTGGCTTCGCTGACTTCGCTGACTCTCCGAGCTCGTTCTTGCTGCCGGCATTCTTGGTTTTTGGTTGTTCAAGTCCATACCTGACATCTGGTCCACCATTTGTTCTTGCTCCATGCCTGGCCGTCTCCCTTGGCCTGGTCCTGGCGAGAAGGCGTTACGACCGAAGTTTGCATCGCGAGGGCTTAACGGAGGGTTGTTTCCCGGTGGGCGACGGCTAGCTAAACCACGATCAGTCAAATAATTTAGGACCATAAGCTTATGGCACCTTACCTGCTGGATCCGAGTGCGAAGAGTGCGGCTCAGGGCGCATCCCGGGTCGCCCGGCTGGCCCGTTGGGCACTCCTCGCCCTGGTGCCGGACCTGGACCTCCACGAGGCGGATAATGACCCCCTCGATGTCCATCAGCAGTCGGCGCTCGTTGTACTGGCCCTCCACCGCGTCCCCCAGGCATCGGCCCTCCTCTCCTGCCAGATCCGGGTCCGTACGGATCTTGTGGTGGGGGCTGGCCTCGCGCATAGTTGTGATCTTGGTACTGCGCTCCATGTTCCTGCCCATGGCTTCCATTATTATCGTCGTAACCGTAAGATTCTTGGTACTCGTCGTACTGCTGTGGCGCGCCGTACTGCTGTTGCGGTGGCCCACCTCCTCGTTGTTGCGGGGGACCTCTGTGCGGCGCCGGGGCACCGTAGGGGCGTTGTTGGCCACCGCCGTAACCTCCTTCGTACGCCATGGATACTGGTAGTTTGGCAAAATGTCTGAAAAGGGTCGGAACTCGTGTCAAAGGTGCAACAGCGTTTCGTCAGGTCCTGTCGAGGTCGACGCAAAGACCGTAGGCTGTAGATCCCATGTCACTGGTCACAGGGTAGGATAATAGTTTCTCAGCGCAGCTCGACGCAAAGCAGCAGTCGCATTGCCGACGCTATGATGCTGTTGAATAGAGTGCCGTGTTTCGGCTGAAGGCTGGTGAACGTTTTCGGCCGCGGTCGTCATGCGAAATGGTGGGAGGCTGGTAATGATTCAAGTCGGTGGGAGGAAGTTAAAGCGCCCTTTGCTCACGGCTCACGGCTCACGGCTCACGGAAGCGCGAGGGCAACGTTGGGAACGCTGGCAACGGCTTTGCGAGGAGGACGGATTCAACGGTAGCCGCCGAGAGTCGGTGCTACAGAAGATGACAAGGCGGTCAATGAAAAGCCCCAGAACTGTCTTTATGCCCGGATGCGAAAGGATCAAACAAGCCGAGTCTGAGGAGTAAGTGGAGGGTTCTGAGAGTGTGAAACAACCCCGGTCTGTGGAGTAGAGGTATCACCAGGTACCGCGCTGCGAGTAGGGTTCGGGGTCGTTTCTTAGGCCTTCACTGTCGGGTGCCCACTGTAGCGTGCAGCATTAGGCGCAATCCCTCCGTAGTAGGCTGGCGCTACCACGGAGGTAACCAGGGGGAGCAGAGTTGCAGAGCCACAGCCACACGCGATCGGGAATTGCGACGTATGCGAAGCTGGTCATGCGCCTCAGAGCCATAAGCTGATGGGCAATGCCGAGCCATCACTGGTCACTCGATTTCATTCCAGTGGCTTGCGAGTGTGTGGTGCTCTCTCAGTTTGGCGCCACGCTTTGGCTCGCAAGCCGTGCTCGCGGCATCTCGGCGCCAACTTACATGAGACTATTCTCACAGTTCTTGGCTTCCAGTTTTTCCCTTCTCCGGAGAACTGAAAGAGGCATCCGGTGCCAAGTCGACTCCGTTTCTTCTGGGACTCGACTAGGTAACTTAGGGACTTGACCTTTTGAACAGCTGGCTGATTATTCCATGCCAGCTCCCTTCATGCGCTGGCAGAGCCCCTGAAGTCCCTCCGTCGGTTGCACAAGCCGAATGGAAGTTTGTTCCACCAGAAAATGCGCAACCCTGTATCAGAAATGGCCTCTAGCAAGGGGTTGATTGGATCATTTGTCCCATGTCTTCATGGTTCCGACTATTAAGGATCAGAGATGCACAAAATCATGCTCAGGATCAAAACCGGGCAGCCGGGGACTACCTTAGACACGGCCGAACTAGACAATAGCACGCTCAACATTCATGTTTCAAATTTCAACAGCCATAGGGAGTTAGATGTATTCGGACGAATAGTTTAAAGCAAGATGAAGTAATCATCTTGGTCGTAGTAAGATATTGTCCCAGCTCTAATATAATGTACGCAACGGATGCAACGGATGCATACATGGTAATTACTGCTGTAAGCATGGTTGTCACTAAAACTTAAGATGGATCGTTACATCATTGAAATTGAAACTATCACGGGCGTATAGTGTGTTTTCATGTGCAAATCGTTACTAGTTTTGAAGCCATATAATGATTCTGGGCCGTTTCTACACGAGATCGAGGAGGCCTCACCCAGAACGAGCAGACACCAAGTAAACGAGTGAGATCTGCGTGAGCAGCGGGCCTTGACTTAAACGGCCCTTATTTCTGACCTCACCTGCGAACCAGTCGGAGGCTGTGAAACCGCCGACTTGGGAAAACATTATTCGCCACCACTTCCCCATCCCAGTGAGATGAGCAGCGGTGCACAAGCGATGGACAGCGCAGGAAGCACACCCGTTGATAGCAACGCATCTGTAGATGTGGACAATGTTGAAGTTGGCATCAGCGATCTTGGCAAAGTATTGAGGCCGCAAATTACAATTGAGTACGAGCAGCTACGAAAGCCATTACGCATGTCGATTCGCATATCAACATCAGTTACATTTAGATGTTTGAGGTTATCTTCGAGCTGGGCCGCTTGGGTGATGGTTGGTTCACCCCAACGTTTCGGATTAATCGGGTAGCCGCAGTTTCACCGCCTTCCTGGTTTGTCGCATGGGCGCGGAATACTGCCAGCCAAATCAATGACGGATCTCGAATCGCTAGCTTTGTCATGAGAAGATATCCTAGGACTAACAAGCGCACCTTGACGAGCAATCCCGATACGCAATAGTCCGGCTCAATCAAATCACAATCATGAATAAGGCTGCGAAAAAGAAGGGTACGAATTGGGGACTATGGGCGAAATGCATAGGCGGGTTAGTGCACCACCATTTTATACCTTTGACGATGGAACACTGACAATATGGGATGAAGAGGAGCAGTAGTCGCTGTCGGCGGTCCGGCTTTCACAATGTGGCTATCACCGACCGAAGAGGAACTACGAGCCAAGTACAACCCGGAATTGCGAAAGAAGAGTTTGGAGAATAGGGAAGAGAAACAACAAGACTTCGACGACTTTGTGACAAGGCTGAAGCAGTACTCCAAGTCCGACAAACCCAGTATGTGCTTCTAGCCTTGCTTGCATGTATGTGAGCCACAATAACTGACACCCGATAGTTTGGGTTGTTGTGAGAGAGGAAGAGGAGCGAAAGAAGAAAGCCATCATGGCGGCCGCCAAGGAGGAGCAGAAGGAGACGCTTTCCCGGAGAGAAGAGATTCGAAGAGAGGCAGGCTTAGATGCGAAATGACCAACTCGTCGTGGATATGCGCGCTAGTCATATGTGTATGAGTACTTATTCCGTTCATGAGAGCGTGGCATGTAAGGTATAATGTAGAGAGCATTGTTGGTCATGGTCATAAAAGACGACGGAGTTTTGGGAATATACTGCCGAGAGACGGGGTTATACTGCATATCTCTCAACTCAAATCGCATACTTCAGGTAAACTCTCCTCGCCAAATTCACTCACATGGGTGCCGTCAATTTGCATGTGTTCAAGACTGGATGCGTGCTCAATAATCTAGCCGTGGATCATGGAGGACATGAAACAGTGCCAATGCTTAGCGATCCAGCTGGACGCCCTACCATCCCATCTTCGACGACGAAGAACCACGAAATCTCTTTTTAAACGAAAGCCTCATCTGCCTTGATGCACGAATTTCAAGAAAGCAAATATTCGTCACTTTCATCGCGGGGTGCGGTCCCCAATATCGTCTCCGCGGTTGGGCGTTTACCCCACGACCAGCAGCCAGCAGCCAGCAATGGCGCGAGCCGCGGTGGGACTCGGCGAAATGGTAGTTCCACAGGCGAAAACTCTTGGCACGCACAAAATCTACTTCCAACCACCATCACCGCCCGCAGCCGACGGCGACAACAGCTAATTATCCACGCCTACATCACCGGTACGTCGCCTCTCCTACGGCCACGCGCTCGCTGAGCCTGTAGCCCCCGAATTCTCGACTTCTCCCGCCCGAATCCGACGTCGCTAACGATTGCTGCCGCAGTTTCCACCAGTCTCCGATCCCCGCAGCCTTTAAACCGTCACCTCTTCCGCCCATCATGTCGGAGATTCAGGAGCGCCTCAAGAAGCTCGGTGCCAGTGCCCGAATCGGTATGTGATGCTTGCCAGATGCGCCGCAGGACGCTTTTTACTGACTTGAATGCAGGGTATGTTCATATCTAGGAGGCTGACGAAGCCGTGCCTTTTGCACACGCAACTAACGAGTTCCGCAGTGGAAAGGGTACCCCCCGGAGAAAGGTGAAGCGCGCACCCGCCCGCTCCGGCGCCGACGACAAGAAGCTCCAGCAGACCCTGAAGAAGTTGAACACTCAGCCCATCCAGGCCATTGAGGAGGTCAACATGTTCAAGGCCGACGGCAACGTCATCCACTTCGCTGCCCCCAAGGGTTAGTCATCTGGTTTCAACCTCCGATGATTGGGAGCCATACTGACTCGCGACTTAGTTCACGCCGCTGTCCCTGCCAACACCTTCGCCATCTACGGCGCCGGTGAGGACAAGGAGCTCACCGACCTCGTCCCCGGCATCCTCAACCAGCTCGGCCCCGATTCGCTCGCTTCCCTCCGCAAGCTCGCCGAGAGCTACCAGAACATGCAGAAGGGCGAGAAGGGTGAGGACGAGGATGACATCCCCGACCTGGTCGAGGGTGAGGACTTCGAGAGCAAGGTTGAATAAGCGCTCCAAACATTGTCAAGGGAGTAGGGGGGCGGGAGAAAACATAGTTCTGTCTGGTCGAGAGACGGCCGGTTCTGTTGGTGGAGATATTCCCCCGGGACTTGGGCATATGGTCGTCGCGCAATCTCTACAGTGTACCCATGACTTAGTGGGCGTGATTCGTAAAGATCACGGCTTGCAAGATTCGCCGCGGTGAAACAGCGATGCTCGTTCGGGCTGGCGAATTTGGTTGATTTGTACAAAAATACGAATTACATCCAGGAGAAATACCAATCTCTAATGATGCGAAACGTGTCAACGATGATCGCGATGTTCTAATACAAAGTCTACGCCTCCAAGATTCCTTACCCAGCCGGCAAGCGCCGTGCTCCGAGCGTCGTCTTTGACAAGTCGCCGTGCTTCCAACAAGGGGCCATTCTTGACATCTCGATACGTCCCAGAACTCAGGTAGGCAGCGGTTTCGGAGCCTTCGTCCCCAATAGTCTCCGCCAGAGCTTGCGCTGTCTCCCACATGCTCCGCCTAGACATGCGGCTTGCGCCTTTGGCATGAAACGGCTTCCTTCCTTGGATGACACCGCCTATTATAGTTTCTTCATGTCCCGACTGTGACCATGCTGCAGCAAGGTTGCTAGCAGAGATGTTGGCCGAACGAGCCTGTACACTCCTCTTCGAGTACTCAAACTCCAGATCCGTAGTCTCGACTGAGAAGGCCTTGAAGGAGTAACCACCCGGCCACTCCCTGCCTACCATGGGCTTCATACGGCCCTCAGCAGAGAATGCACGGCGACATGCTGACGAGGAAAATTGTGACTGTGGTAATATCAGCGTGTCGATGTAGGCGTTGCCCGGGTCGATGAAAAGTGAGCTCAGGGACGAGAGGAGCGAGGTGCACTGCTTGAGAGCAAGTTTGTCGGAACAGGACTTGGAGAGTGTCGGGGGAGCGTCACCCCGAGCGGGCTTACGGCGGACAATCCCAAGTTTTGAGAAGTACGCTCGCCCAGGGAGGGCAGTCCCTGGTTCCATTACAGATGCTGGGTCTGCTTTATCGATGTCCCATGGAGAGGCGTCTTCTTGGGCGGCCATTGTGAGCTCCATGCTGGCATCACCACCTAGCTCGCGGTTAGCCATTGACCTTGGCCAAAAGAACCGAGTTACATATTCATACACGGTGCTTCAGAACAGTACATGTGAAGTTTCACATCATCTCGAATCTCGAAAGGCTTTGATCGTAGGCCTCCACCGGTGTTTCGTCTGCATAAGATGGATAGGTCCTCTCCATCGACAGTGAAATTATGACACTCGTCTAGCAAGAAACGATTCAGCGTCCTAATAGCCAAGATTTCGGCATGCCAGTCATGGATTCCAACACCGTTGGACTCAGGCACTTTCGACACGGGTAGACATTTCATCCCTGTTCTACGTTACTCAGGCTAATTGAACGAAATATGATAGACGTGAAGAAGCAGCTTACGCCAAAGCCAAACAAGTCAGTTTCCCATCCTGTTCTGCTACTATTCCGCTCAGCGGCACCCATTCGTGAAGTCCATTGACGCGGACGACTGGTTTTCTTTTAGAGGGGAGTTTGCTGAATTGCTGTAAGACCGCGCGGGCGATGAGATTTGCCTTGGACGTCATCTAAGTAGTCATCCCTGTCTAATATTCTGGAAATGCATCGCTAGGATATCATGTGAAAACCGATTGAAGACTTCTGGAGATAACTCCCGATGTAAAATATCCTGAAAGAATGAATGTCGATGAGTTGCAACGCATCAAAGAAGAGTCGATTCCCTTCATTAAGAGAGCAACAGCGAAAGCTGCCGACGATTCCCCGATTCGGGCAACGAACGAGAGAGTCCTCGGGCCGCATCACGTGCGACTCCACCAACACCCCTTTAGCGCTTCGCCTGCCCTAGACCCGGCTTAGTCAGTGGCACACAGCTGCAATTCGAGAAATTGAACGTATCACGACCCTCAACTTTTGCCATCGCCAATCCACGGTCCACCAACAATACACCTTGTCGCCTTAGAACACCAACAGCGACAAGATGCGAACCTACGAAGACTCCTTCTCGGGCGCAAAGATTTACCCTGGCAAGGTACGCTCCCCAATTATTTCCCAACCCGCAGGACGACGTCGAGAGCGCGAGGGTCGGCCCCCGAGGCTCGGTCGCGGGAGGCATCTTGGAGTGGCAATCTGTGTTGGAGACATCGTGACGGAAGGCTAACGATTCTTTCGCAATTTGTAGGGTAAGCTTTACGTCCGTGGCGACAGCAAGGTCTTCCGATTCCAGAACGGAAAGTCTGAGTCGCTCTTCCTGCAACGAAAGAACCCCCGCCGTATCGCATGGACCGTCCTCTACCGCCGAAAGCACCGCAAGGGTATCTCTGAGGTACGATCGAACCCATATCATCGAGCCAGGCCATACCAACGTCCCCGCTTATGAGCCGGCTTGACAACGATGGAACACCTACTAACGTCCCCTACAGGAGGTTGCCAAGAAGCGATCCCGCCGGACCGTCAAGGCCCAGCGAGCCATCGTTGGTGCCTCTCTCGATGTCATCAAGGAGCGCCGCACCATGCGGCCGGAGGCGCGCACCGCCGCCCGAGCCCAGGCCATCAAGGACAGCAAGGACAAGAAGCAGGCCGCCGCCGCTGTGAAGAAGGCCGAGAAGGCCAAGACAGCTGGTGCCAAGGGCTCGGGCCGTATCGTCGGCAAGCAGGGCGCCAAGGGCGCGCAACAGAAGGTGGCTCTCAACACCCGTTAAACTTCTTGAGCTAGGAAGGAAAATGGGAGATGGAGTCTGTGGTTCTTGTGTCTTTCCGGCCGGTTCTTCTACAATCTCGGGTGCATGGAATGCCATAGGGTGCATTGATAGTTGAGCAATGCCATATCGGTACAATGGTCAAAGAGCGAAATGCTCGTTTTCGTGTGAAGAAACGTGTGTGCATGAGGCGGAGGACGGTGGACAACGATGTCGGTTTTCGCGTATGGGGAGTTTCCGTAATTATCACATATCACATGGGGGTACTGCAGATTGCTTGAAATTCTCCTACGAGAAAGCGTGTCGTTGCTCTATATGTCATTATATGTCATTATCTATCATGTCTAGTCTATTTTCTTCAGAGAGGCACATCTAAAGCTGGGCCAGAACTCCCTCAGCGCCGGAGGTCGCGATGCTGCCGGGGTCGGCGTCCTTGGAGGCATAGGTAACCTTGCCATGGTCAACGACGATAGCAAAGCGACCAGTTCGCTCGCCGAAGTTCCAGCCGATGCTCTTGCTGAACTTGGCGTCCGCATCGGACATGAACAGCTGTTTGATCAAATGAGTACATTGCCCATATCTTGAATAGTCAGGGGAAGAGGCTCACAATTGAGTCGTCCTTGATACCGTTGGCCTTGGCCCAGCCGGACTGAACGAAGGGGTCGTTCACAGCGACGATGATGATCTGGTCAACGCCCTTGGCCTTGATCTTGTCGAAGTTGGCGGTGTACGAGGGGACGTGGGCTGCCGAGCAGGTGGGGGTGAAAGCTCCAGGGACGGAGACGAGGACGACCTTCTTATCCTTGAATTCTGTGTGCAGACTCGGTGTCAGCGTTCATGCCACAAAAGCCAGGCGTTATGGCGAATGCGATTTGCGATCACTAACCTTTGCTGGCATCGTACTTGATGGGGATGCCGCACTGGGAGAACTCGGAGGTTTCAGGCGCGGGGGCAATGTATGCGAAAGCCACGCCCTCGGGGAACGCGTCACCGGCCTTGAGTTCAGACATAATCAGGTTGGGTATGAGGATCGTCGGTGGTAGCTGTGATGTTGATTCGGGCGGACTGAGGAGTTTGCTAGTCACGATGGAGTTGGTAAGTGGTATAGTTTCACAAGCCAGCGTGCGGTCTTTTTCTTTGGGACTTTATTTCTTTATAAACAGGTGTGGTAGTAGTATTACAGGGCCCTCGATATCGCCCTCCACCCTTGCACCTGCCACCTGCCAACTGTCGGCCCCCCGTTCGCTCGGGACGTCCCTCGGAGAACGATCGGAGCACGGCGGCGAGGAGGCTCGGGGGGACCACGATTGGCGCAAGAGGGGCGTTGGATGAGGTCAGTGAGGCCTTGGTGGGGTGATGCTCCGAAGGCCGGAAGGCGGGCCAACCGGGGCCGGTGGGGTCGGAGGACGACGATACGGGTACGCGAGGGCCTTGATAGGCAAAGGGCATGGCTCTGGGCATTTGGGAGTATTAGGTAAACGCCTGTCAGCTTGGACTCCGGCGGTATTACCTACTCAGTTCGTGAGCGCAGGCGGGCTTTGATTTGTAGAGGTGTTCGGCGTGAGAGCAGGGGACGGAGAGGGAACAAGGAGGGCGGCGACTGCGGCGGCATTTGCGGCGACGTCCGGGTCGATTGACGGCGGAGGAGCGAGTACCTACCGTATATCCTTTGCCGCTTCGGCTGTGCAGGTTGGGTCCGAGTCCGCCGAATGAACCAGAACTGCACTAGAATTCTTGGCCTTTGCTTCTTTGTCAGCGTTGCAGGATCTGATAAGATTTTCGGGGCCTTGGCAGGTTGCCAAGCTGCAGACTGGGCAAAGATGGACCTCCTGAAATGCCAGACATGCATGGAAGGGGTCTCGGGCCGTCCAGGTTAACAGCGCGACAATACACAATGCACTTTTAGTAAGTGTACGCGGCACTGAACGGCACTCCACATAAGCCGTTCAGCTGCTGTGTCTGGTATAGTCACATTAAGCATGAACAGTAAGTGAACGACTTCATATGTATTTCGCAGGGCGTAGAGGAGGATGCCGAAAACCGAGACTAATAAGACAGTAAGACTGACGGATTCGTAGGAACTATGACTCGAATAACCGCTGACATTAGTCACCTCAAATGCTTTAAACTCGCAGTATCCCCCGCCGCTCAACCATTTGCGGCGCATAATTACACTCTTTCTTACCTAAGTACATCTCACTCGAAAATCAATTCCAAATGGCATCCCAGGAACAAGGAAAACCGCCGTACCCGCCCTTCACCGCCGAGACGGCGAGACAAAAGGTCAAGGCCGCGCAGGACGCGTGGAACACAAGGTGGGGGAACCCCTCCCTACAGAGTCCGATGCAAGAACTGCGCTGATAAGAAGTCTTGGGCAAGGAATCCCGATGGCGTCAAGATGGCTTACACGCCTGATACCATCTGGCGCAACCGCGACCAGTTTTTACAAGGCAGAGACGCTGTCCGGGAGTTTCTGAGCAAGAAGTGGGCTCGGGAGAACGGGTATCGGCTTCGCAAGGAGCTCTTCTCGTTTAGCGACAATAAGGTATCTAATCGCCCCTGCATTTCGCACCAGTCATATTCGCGGTTCGTCACACATAGAGACTGATGCATTCGCAACTAGATCGCTGTTCAGTTCTGGTACGAGTGGTATGATGAGAGCAATCAGTGGTGGAGGACGTATGGGTTGGAGGACTGGACATTTGCAGACAATGGGTTGATGAGGAAGCGACAGATGAGCGGAAACGATGTCAAGATTCGGGACGACGAAAGGTGGTTTGTGGAGGGCGTTGACGTGAATGAGGTGGATATTTCCGAGAAGCATTGGTAAGAAGCATGCGCCAAGCACCGACCGCCTAAACCATTATGGGTTCAAGGACAAGACAATGGCCTAATGAGGACCACTTCAACTGTCACTTGCGAGACGAAGATATCGTGTATGAGACTTGCATCGTGATGCATGGCGAACAGACGCTACTGCGTGATAAAGCTCGACACGTTGGGCTTCATGTAAGGGAGGGAACTGGAAACAGGGGTTCAACCTGCTTTTGACGGGGAGCTCCCTGGGAGAGGGTCTGTGTGCCGCCCTGCCGTTGGACTTAGACTCTCGGGATGATGTAAAAAACGAGATAGTCTTGTCTCGTCTCGCCTCGAGCAAGACAACAGCAAGTAATAATGCAATGAATGGCGTTGTCAAATGTGACAAGAGACAGAGGCAACCAGCCCCTGCCATTGTGACGACTCAAGCCTGACAATGCCAGTGCTTGATGGCCTCAGGCTTCAAGGCGCACAACAGGGACACGAGAGCTTTCCCACCCCTCCCACCAAGCCTCAGTGAACGTCCCCTTCTCCCGAAAAAGGCTACGACGATCTCGGCGCGTTCTGTGGCCCTGTTCCACGAGCTACGGCTCAGCCCTGAGAAGCAAATTGCGATTCGAGACAGTCTGTCACCCATGCCGAGCGGAGAGACAGTCTGTCAAAGTGCTGCAGGCCTCTTAGTGCGACGACGGGGACAAAGAGTGGCCCGTGGGCATGATCAACGATCGGGCACAGAGAATCTAGATGCGGGCCCTCCGTGTGAGATTCGCGAGCTGTCGGGTTTTAGTACGGTATAACCCTGTGTTTGGGGAGGTGCTAGGTCGGTGCTGGAAGCAGGCTGGAAGGAGCCATCAATTAGCCTACAAGTAAACTGGCCGTACGGTGCCCTCTAGATAATAATCATCCCTCTTACAACCTCAATTCGGACTGTTCTTTTAGTGCCCACTGACAGAAACTCTAATCACGGTCCCGTCCGAGATCCCGTCGTGGCCTGAGAGCCCTGTGTGTGTTCACAACAATCAACCCAGTCATCCACCCCTGTCACGGGAACCCTACACGCAGTACGCCAGAAGAACCATCTTGTCAACTCCTGGTGTTCCACCAAAGGACGGATCCCTATGCCGCCAGAGCAACCTGGCATTTGCTGGCTGGAGGACCCCTGCTAGGGACGCCTTAAGCGATTGTTCAGACGCCGCCACATCTGCCGCCTCTTCATCGTCATACAAAGCGGTTGACGAGACCCTCAACATCCTACCTTTGGACCCTCAATCAGCCATTTCCCATCTCGCTGATCTAGTGGGTTCCCTCAGTGTCCACTTACCCCGCTCAGAACCTTCGGACGAGAGACAAGTGTGGCCGTCGCCATTTCGTCATCTCGACCCTCCCATACCTCTCCTAGAAGGAACCGGCCTTGTTAAGTCAGCAAGAACGACAAGCCCCCTCTCGCAAGCTCCGACGGATCCTGCCGAAGTCGTTCAGGGAGCCATTGCCGCCTTAGAAGAGGAGAAGGAGGCTCAGACCTCTATGACAGAAAGATCCATCAGCCCTATCCTCCCCGAGGACAAGTCGAACGAGGTAAACAACCATTCTCATAGAGAATCATCATCTCTGTTCGTTAAGGAACGGTCCCCTACATTGCCAGAACCCCCCTTATTCCCATCTATCGCACGGCCCCACTTCTCAGACATGAACACCCCACTGTCCTTTAGACGGAGCACCTCAGCACCCAGGACCCGTACTCGCATGTTTGGCGGGGAACGCCCTGTTAGAACCATAAACCCTCTTAATAACCCCAATGTATCTCACCCGCCCTGGAACCCTCCAGTGATGCAGCCGGTCCTCCCGTCAGTCACAGAGGTTGGAGCCTTCGATGGATCCTCGTCTTCAGCTGCCCGATGGCTGGCTCGCTTGGACTAGGCTTTCCGTACCGCGAACCGCGGAGCCCAAGTCGTCCCGGGCGTTCGGCTGAGTGCCATCAACATCCTGCTTGAAGGGAACGCTGCCACCTATATGGACAGCTCGGACCGGCTCCGAACTATCATAGAAAAGGAGGAGGGAGCCGTCTCACAGGCCGATCTTGATGTCATGACTACTGCATTGAAGGAACGTTTTCCAGCTCGAATCGTAGAAGATGACCCGCCTGTTAAAACTACCTTAGAGCAAGGTAGAGAGGAAGCCCTGGCGGCCTACTACCGCCGTTATATGGTAGCTCTTCGAAAAGTTAGGGGCAGAGATGTTCCTGTATCAGGAGGGAACCCTCTGACTGACTTGGAGTTATACTCTCTTCGTCAATTCGTTTCAAACTTCGTCACAGGGCTCCATAACAAGGATCTGCGGCAGGAAGCCGTTAATCAGTCAGCCCTTTCAGCCCCAGGGCTCTATGCGGCATATAGCTGCATTCAGAGGTCTGGAGAGATCCTAAGGGCAAGGGAGAAAATGGTAAAGGACTTGGAAGCACAAGCTCGGACTGCTATGCTAGAGCAGCTGCTGGAGCATCACACAGGGCGCCGTCCAGATGATATTCTGCCGAGTCGTTTAGCCAGCAGGCCTATAGTCCCTATAGGATCCGATCTAGAAGATCCACCCCTGGTTTCGTAGGGAATAGAGGGAGCCGAGTTATGGGACCACCTGCCAGTACGGTGTCATCATTGTATGCTGGTGTTCAGTCCAACCCATCTCAGCATCAAGTTCACTTCACGGCTCCAAACGTCACTATTCCCGATGATGCCCCGCTGTCGACCATAACCTCTAGTCGCAGGCCAGGGACGCCTCCCCCTACACCAGTACATCCACCGGCGGCCCCCCCACTGCCAGCGGAAAAGGCTCCGACCACGCGGACCCCAGCTGTGAACAACCAGCCACCGTCGACAATGGGACGTCCGATAGGCTCCTTCCGTCCCGATACCCATACAGGGTCTAGGCCGGCTCGACCGCCTTTTAATCCTTCTATGCCTCAGGAGGATCAGAAGACGTCCAAAAACCCATATGTGAATGGGTCCGAGCAGCTGCCGCCTACTCAGCCTGTTTGCCTGAACTGTGGCAGGGCAGGGCACAAGAGCACCTCATATACGGCTCCGTCACTGCAAGCCTGGGAGAGAGCCTACTTGAAGGCCCTAATCTTCCCGCAGAGGAACTCGGCCAATAGTTGGAGACGGCCACAGCAAGGAACCCTGGATATGCATTCGGTTCAGCTCCATTACCAAGACATCTTGAAGGAGGATGGATCCAAAAGTTCGGAATCATCAACCAACAGTCTCTCGACACCCTGGGACACTGATGCTGAGGACACTAATACTAGAATCGATCAGTTGGAGTCGCTCGCCATTCAAGGGTCCATTAGGGCGATGAATGTCACACTTGCCCCGCAGACGGGCCTGTTTGAAGATGGGCTGGTGGATGAGATGGAAGCCCTGAGAGTAAATAATCGGGACACTCGTGGGACCCGTATGCCAGCCAAGCTAGACCGACTGCTGGCGGATGCCCAGGAGAGCCCGGGTAACCTAAACCATTTTGCGAAGAAGTCTCTGAGGATCATGATGCATGCTGCTGGGGTGGAGCCAGCCCAGAAGAAGAGAAAAGGAGCCTCCATAGCCATCCCCTCCCTCCTGAATAACGATGAGGATAACACTGCTGGCCCTTCATTTCGTCACAAGTCTGCGACGATATCGGAGGAACCCATTGATCTGGCGGAGCGGTCTCGAAAGGTAGACAAAGGCATCAGCAGTCTGTCGCAAATCTGGGCGCAGGAAGGCCTAGGTCCCATCAACTGGCTCAAGATAGCTCGTCGTTTTAACGCGACCATCAATCTTATGGAGCTATGGCAGATGTGTCCAGAGGGAGCCAAACACTTCAGACACCTAAGCTCGCAAAAGACAGAGCCCCGAAAGAAATCCAAGGGGAAGAAGAAAGCCACTGGCGCCGTCGGAGCCCACCTAAACACCATAGGACAAGCCACTGACCCTGACTATACAAACACCTACCGCCTAACTCGGGGCTCGCGAGAACGGACCTATCGTGTGAACATCTCCATCAAATATGGGATCCGTTACAATGACAGCTACGCCTTTCCGGCTAGAGCCGTTCAGGCGGATCAGGGATCAGAGGCCAATATTATCTCTGGAAAGTTAGTCTGCAAGCTGGGCGTCCCCGTTCAGGACCTCGCGACCATTGGGTTCCGTGGGTTAGAGATGACCTATGCTGATAGACGTCGGACCCCTATGGAGCATTTTGTGCGTCTGCTGGTGACATGTGAGGCTATCCAGAGGCTGCAGTAGGCTCTTGTTCGCCCTGACCAGGAAGGTCAGGTGGAAGACACCCCCTTGATTCTAGGCATGCCATGGCTCTATAACGTGGGAGCCATCTTTGATATACGAAAGGGAGCCTTGGAGATCGGCGACCAGAGCCTGGGGGAACTGCGACATCTGATTCAAGGCCCGTCAAAGGTCCGTGAGAAGAAACAGATCCTGATCTTAGGGCCGGACACCAACCTAGGCCGGCTGGGCCGGGCCATCAGAAAGGCTCCATCTAGCCGACATGCTGCCGTTGAGGAAGACACTTCGGATGAGGACTCGGACAGCTCTGTAAGCACTGAGAATAATACGGATTCAAACTCCTCGGAAAACTAGACAGACGGACCCGACCTAGGCATATCATAAAAAGGCCAGGGTACCAAAATATAATACCTAAGATAGGCAGGGAGGACCCATTCGAGCAGTGGTTAAGGCTCCGGCGACTATGGCTCACCGGCCACGCCCCCAGGATCACTAAAGCCTTAGACATTCGCAACAACTTTCAGAAGGCCTTTGGGCTGAGAATAATGTATAGTTCCCTGTCTGAGGAACCTAGAGAAATGAGCTTATATAAGCTCAAGGGCTCGGGGTTAAAGGATCAAGCGGGGCTGCCACCACCCCTCACAGCAGACAACTGGCCTGGACCAGCGGCAGATAGTCCCAGCCAAGGGTTCCCTACAGCCCGGAGGGTGTTAAGACGTGCGGTCAACATAGAGACGCCCCTGGCTGAGGTGGACGAGTGGTTCGGAACAAGCGGCGTTCAACTCGGACCCCTCGTGCCTGAAGGCATAAAAGAAGATGTGAAGAGGACCTTATGGACCTACAGAGATTTGGGAGCCGACACAATAGCTAATATACCCCCTACAGACCTTTATACCCATAAACCACAGCTGGCAGCAGGTGTTAAGCCATAGAACCGTTCCCCCAGGAGACGGTGGACGGAGGCCCAAAGATATTAGCTCTACCTTCTGATCAAAGAGGGAATCGAGTCTAGGATATATGAGTTTACTGCTGCTGCGAATGGAGCCCTCTCGGACTAGGCGGCTGAGCCTATATTAGTATCGAAGGATGAATCAGACGCCTAGGCAGAACAAAGACTCACATTTAATTACAGCCATATGGAGGAGGACATACCGGGAACCCAAATTCCCCATCTAGCAGAGCTCCATAACAACCTTTCAGACCCGCGAATTGGGTCCTACAGTGTTTTTGACCTAAAACATACATACTGGTCTATCCCTGTGGATCCGGAATGGAGGCATGTCTTTGCCTTTCATATGCCTGGGTACTCGCAGCTCCAACCAACCCGGATGCCACAAGGGTCCCAGTCCGCTGGCTTTACTATGACAGAAGTGATGAAACTTGCCCTTGGGCCTATTCCGGAGCCATATGCGGAGCCATCCTTGTTTGGACCCGCATACCAGAGTCGCGAAACGCCAAGGCCACTAGAGAACTACATGGATGATATCTTTATAAAACACCGCACCTTTAAGGAACAATGGGCCTTTGTCAAGGACCATTTACTACCCCGACTATTATGGTCCCTTCTGAAGCTAAGCTTCAAGAAGCTAAAGCTAGGACAGGAAGAAATTATAGCCATGGGATGGGTCCATCGAGTTGGCGGAATCCTGAAAGTGAAAGCAGAGCGATCTGCCAAACTGAAAGAGTAGCCGGTTCCAGACTCCAAGACTGGTATAAGAGCCTTCCTAGGAGCGTTAGGACCATGCCAAAGGTGGATTGAAAATTGTGCTAAAATTGCCAGGCCATTGCACCGCATGACTGGGGAAACTATCGAGTGGAGATGGGGTCCATCTGAATCAGTTTCCTTCACCATACTAAGGGAAAAAGCAGGAGAGGTCATCGAACTACACGGCTTCCTATTTGACACACCTGTGCACATATATACAGACGCCAGTAGCTTTGGAGCCGGCTGCGTTATTCTCCAGATGCAAGGTGGGATCCTAGTACCTATCCTTTATGACTCCTTCCTCTTCACCAAATACCAGCGGAACTATAGAACCTACAAACGGGAATTATATGCTATCATTGAGTTCTGCCGCAGGCATGGGCATTTCTTCAGTGCCTTCGAGCAGTCAGTTATCCACACTGACCATAAACCGCTGACACGGTTCCTTCTATCATCCTTACATGATAGAATCTATGCACGCTAGGTCACGGAGTTAAGGCTGCTTGGGGTGCGAATTAAATTTATCGAGGGGAAGCGGAACGGAGCCGCAGATAGGTTATCGAGGACGGTGTTCCCATCTCAAAGCTGTGAGGACAGAGCCCTTCTGGAGGAAATGGGATCCATGGCAGATGATGGGTCCTGGCTCTGGAAGGATGGAAAGGGGGGATATGAAAAGCTGCTAAAGCGGGTACAGGAGGAGATAGAGGCCACTAAAGAGCCTGCGGGAAGCCTGGAAAGCTATGTCATAGACCTGAGCGACCCCGGAGGGGAATAAGTGGTTGCTAGCATAGCTGGCCTCGCGCCGATGATAGAACCGAATCGCAACGCCCAACCTGCCTGGGATAAGATTATGAAGGATCCCTAGTATGAAGGTATGGTGTACTACCTGGAGAATAGAACCGCCCCTAATCGTCTAGATCGCCACGAAACTCAGAGATTATCGTCAGCTGCTGCTCAATACAAGAAGGACGAAGGAACCTTATAGAAGAGGCACCATGAGGGATGGGTTCGGTGTCTGCCGAGGACCCGCGTGGCTCACGCCCTCAGGCTGGCTCATGACAAGGCTGGTCACTTTGGAGCCGATTTGACGAGGCGATCTCTGGCTCGACACGTCTACTGGCCAGGGCTCGCTAAAGATGTTATGGACTATATTGCAGGGTATTGGAAGTATGCCCAATTCGCTCCCAATAAGCCCGCTGCGCCCAACCAACCTATCGTTGTGACAGAGCCCTTCCTGGTAGTCAGGATCAATCATATAAGACCCTTCCCAGCCACTTCAGCGGGGAAGAGGCACTTGCTAGTGATGGTGGACTACTTCTCACATTATGTCTGGATATTTACCTATGAGGGAACCAATGCCTCAGAAGCTCTGGCTCTGGTTGAGCCATGGATGTCAATAGGGGTCCTGGTCCCAATCGCCTTCTACTCGGACCCAGGATCGGCGTTTATCTCAGACGAGTTTAAACTGGGAGTTCGGCGGTTGGGCTCCTATATGGCTACGGCTCCGAGTCAGTCTCATCAATCTGTGGGAATAGTGAAGGTCACCAACCGAATCGTCCAGTCGGTCCTAGGCAAGATAAACGGAGGGATCCAAGACTAGGACCAAAACCTGCAATCAGTATCCAAGGCTATGAATAATCGCTATATTCGGGCAATGGGGTTTAGTCCTGCTGAAGTTCTGTTTAGTGTGGGGAAGAGGGCCCCATATGCCAGAGCCTACCCAGGGAGAGGGGATGCTACTGCCTTTAGCCTGGCCCTGAAAGGGGAGATGAAGGAGCCATCAGAGGAGACCTGAGCAAAGCTGGTGCTTCAACATATGGCGCAGGTGGAGGAGATACGGGATGAGGTTCGTGAAGCTGGAGCCCTGGAGGCCGAGGCCAGAAGGGCGCGTCACGCGCAGCGGGACACAGAACCCTTCGAGCCGGGAGATTTAGTTATAGTCATCGAGGAAGGGAAACCCCCTAAGCTTGAAGCTCAATGGAGAGGTCCTTTCCGAGTCATAGAACGCCGTGGTCAGGCGTCATACCAACTCTCGCAACTGGATAGATCTCGCATCCAGGGAGGGAGCCGTGATCAGCATGAAGACCACTTGAAGCTTTTCCGACCAAGGACAGGTTACCTGGAGTCAGAGACTGATAAAAGGATCCCTTTCGCCCAACTTTTGAGGAGAGGTCGCCGCACAGCTGGGCTCCCTCAAGGCCGGGCTCGACTGTGAATCATAATAGGTGGTATACGCCGCCAGGCAGCCGTTGCTGCTAAGGCAGATTTGTTGAAATCCGCCTGTGATGATGCCTTCATCCCCCACACCACTCCATTTGCCCTCCGAGGTGGCATTAAACATATCACCACTACTCAACCACCCACGCTCATGGAGCCGTGGAGACCTCTACTTATTGCACCTAACTACTTTACCTAACTGCTGCATCTGATTATTATCATTTTACCCGACCTTTCAGAGCCTAGAAGGGAGCCGTGGCTCGGCGGCCTAGAGATCGTCAGGAGAGCCTGATTACAGTTGGCCACCTGCTGGACTGCGCAACCACTATAGCTCCTAATGATAGGGAGGAGCTCCCTTTCTTGGGTGTGGGAGCGAGATTTGGACTGGATGAAGAAGCGGCCCGTCGACAGTAGATAGAATAGATGCGAGACCATGCCGCAGAACCGAACCCTAAACAACAACAACAAGTGCAGCCGCCTATCGGAGAGGGAGCCGAGCATAATTATAAGCGCCAGATACAACAGCAGAATAAGGCGGACGCCTTGGAGCGTCATAGACAACAACAGATGCGACAGCAGAGTGAGGAGGAAGCCTTACAGCGACAAATCGCTAGGGAAGCCGAAATAGCCGTCGCTGTCGGCGAAGAAGCCGTCGTGGAACCCCCCATTACTGCCAATAAGGGAGCCGTCGTTGAACTGGTAAGGGAAAGCCCCCTTGATGACAGCTCCGAGTATCCTACATCTGAGGACGAGGATGATGAGGAGGATGAGCCTCATGAGCTTGGAGTGATGGAGCCAGGCCCAATCGAGCTCGGTAACCCGGTTTTTCGGAACCCTTTTGGTCCTGTTCACATCGACAGCCTGGATGCACTGGACAGAGAGGCAACGGATCCCAACCTGCGAGCTAAGCCCCGGGTCCATGCCTGGGGATGGCCCAACCCTGAGGAGGGACCTGATAATCAGGTAGTCTACCCTTGCTTGAACCAAGCACCTATCCACAGCTATAGAGGAGATGCTGTCACAACTACCTCTACGGGTCCTTACTATACTCTCATATAGGTACCTTTCCGAACAACCATAGGATCGTTAATCCCTCCAGCAGTAAACCCTGGTCGGGAGGTAGTGCTGCGGCTCCCTTCACCAGATCTTCAGTTTTTCAGAGTTCATACCCGGTGCTGCCACATCCTGCGGATCAAGCCTTTCAAGGATCCGGTCCTGATAGGACGGCTGGGACTCAGCGACGGGATGGAACCTCAACACAAGGTAGGAAGCTTATTCGTCGGATGGGACGCCAACTCGGGAGACCCCGTGACCCTGCATCCGATGAGACGGAACCAACATGAGGATCGAATTAGCCTGGAAAACGATTTGACAGGCCTACCTGTAAAGACGGTCCCCTTCAGAGTGATGACAGGGAACCATACTATCTTGCATCACAATCTCATAATACCTGGAAACTTTGTGGCACAGAAACAGTATATCCACTTAAACAAACGACAATTCCCGGACACTCCAGACATCTTAGGCTCCGTCCAAGAGAACCATCAAAAACTACTAAAGGGAGAGGCTCCGTATCCCCTGCTGGCCCATAGACCAGATAAGGGACTCTATCGTCCGGTATTTAGATCCTTCTACAACGACGAGGAGGGAGTGGACCGTTTATTCCACCTCTATTACCCTCCGCTGGGAGCCATAAACCTTCCGACGGACTTCACCAAAGAAATTTCACAGTTCCTTGCAAAGTTCCCGGAGGATCCGATGACGCTTCAGCTGGCCTGTGGAGCTACTATGGTATATTTCGACCTGGAACGAGCAGGATGGACACCTGAGGGAGCTAACCGGAAGCCCAGCAAAAGAGCTCCCCAGAATACTCATCAAATGGTGCCATCCTATATGGTATCGGAAGTGTCGCTGGCCACGTTCCTCATCTACTTCCCCCACTTTCTTCGCTACGCAGAGAACCACAAGATGAGCAGGTACATGCATCCCGCTCGATTCGCCCGAAGGCACTATAACCAGGATGGAGCCATTGTTGGTGGAGGAATGAAACTAGAGCACCATCTAGATGAAGCCCTCATGAGACGACTATATGGGCAAATCACTATGAACACTCCTGACATCCAGGAGGGAGCCAGGGTATGCTTAATCCCCGCTTCGATGCCTGACACCGCAATAGTGTGGCCGAGAAATGCTTAGGGTGTCTCAGCAGGTGTGGCTAGGGTCCATTCCCTCTGTCTGCTTGACAGTATCCTCACCTTAGGCCTCCCTTCATACCGTACCACATTAGACACTTCTGTGGCGCTGGCCTTGCCAAAAGCTATCCTAAAAACAAAGGTCCGTTGCAGTGAGCTTCCAACCCCCGAGATTGCCTTGACCACCTTAAAGGATAGGTCCTGGAATGGCGAGCAGGATGCAGCCATCAGTGTCCTATCTGGCGAGGCAGCCGTGGTGGGACCAGTTTAGCAACCAACCTGTGTTCATAAACTGGTAGAGGCGGTTGATATAACACTGGGACTGAGGCTGGAGCCAATCTCTCGTTTAAGGGCTGAGGTGATGCCTTCCATAGGTGGTCCCATACAGTTTCCCACAGACAGGCCATGGAGGCCTAATAATATTGCCGAGATTCAGAGGCGTGTTGCTATGCTGCGGCATCGAAGCAAGTTCTAGGACCATGTCATGGGTCTAGGCCCTCAATCCAACCATGCTGCCGTCCAATCTGCCTTCGAAAGGCTCCGACTACACCACTACCCTAGCAGCCATACACTCTATAAGGCGACCTTAATGGACCCCACTCAATTAATAGAGGCGGGAGAACGCTGCAGGATTATCCAAGCGATAGGCGTGGTATTCGGGTTCCCTTTCGACTACATCGAACCTACAGTCAATGGGATGAGACTCTGGTGTTTAGGTCCCCTCCAAGGGGCCCTGACCAACCTTCCTCGCCAGTTGCGCAGCATGGTGCTTAAGTGTTCAGGTCTGGACCCCACCGAGGCCCAATGCCAGGACCTTCGTCGATCAGTCTGCGACATAATATCGGGGGGACCTCTCCGGGACCAGAGGGACCTGTTTGTGAAGCTGAGGGAAACCCTCGAGGAACCGTCCATATAGAGACATGGTTAAGCGGAGCCGTCAAATTTCGCCATGCAAAGGTCCTAAGGACCTATTACTATTTCCTTTTTTTCTCTTCTTTTTGTGATGGAGGCTTGCGATGGAGATTATAGGAGCTATGGGACAGCTCTTTGGAGGGCTGCTGGGCCAGGACATGGATAGAGCCATGCATTATTCGGGTTTACTGGTTTGAGAATCGCGGGACGAAGGAACATTATCACGACTTGCTATGGGGACGGTGTGAATGGTTATAGGAAGGGATCGGTATACGATTATCACGGTTATTTTGCGTCTTTAGTCATTTTGTTTTTCGGTTGCCTCAACAGATTGACACCATTGCAGGCCCGGGGCGCCCAATTCATTCGGGGGGGAGATATTTGGGGAGGTGCTAGGTCGGTGCTGGAAGCAGGCTAGAAGGAGCCATCAATTAGCCTACAAGTAAACTGGCCGTACGGTGCCCTCTAGATAATAATCATCCCTCTTACAACCTCAATTCGGACTGTTCTTTTCCCTGAGACGACGTGGTCGTCATCACAAGCTAATCGACTGAACGGCGGGGACAACTTGCAAGGGCCAGTTGTGGCGCTGGCGCTGGCGGCGCTGGTGTTGATGGTGATGGTCAACTTGTTGGCGCTGTTAGTGACGAGGTGGTGCCGGTCACTTGGCGTCAAAGTTGCAAATTACTGATCTGGTCTGGTCAACACGAGACGAGACATTCCGCTCCCAAGCCTTCGACGTATCTATGAAGTACAGTCGCTGCCACAGCTGTTCTGGGAGATGATCGACAGCCATCCCTTCCACGACGCGACAGATGCTGGGCAGAGACACCACGCTCGGGTGCCATCCGACCACGCTGGCTTGCTGAGGGACTCGGGCCAAGCGTGAAACCGTTGGGATCGACACTCGCGTGCCCCCCTTTGGTTCTACATTTGGAATGAACGACTGCAAACCCGAGGGCGCGGCAATGCTTCTATCCTGTACCAATGGCCGCAGCTTGTGGCGCGCGACATCTGTGCACGGCGTGGTGCCTGGTGCGATGGACAGCCTGACCTGTTTGCCGGGACAGGGGAATTAAGGAACCTTCTCGGCAGTCCCTTTTCACTACGGTACAGTAGCACCAGGTAGCGACAGCCTGCTTGCTCAGCCTCGATCGAATATGGCTATCGGCATTTATTGAGACCGGCAAGCAGATGACGCGCAATTAGTTGACATCGCCAGCCCATCTGGGGGATTTGACAGCCACCGATCGACTCTCACCGGAAAGAGGAAATGGTCTAGAGGCTAGCTCGATGCCCTGACTAGCATGGGGTAAGGATTGACGACGTCTTGTCATTGCCCTTGCTGATCGGTGTCATTCATTTGGATCAAGGGATAGAGATCACCATCCTGGGCACCAACATCTAGGAGACTCGACAACTTGGCAATGAAGCCTGCGACACGTCGTTTCACGCTTCCTCGGCCAGTTCGTTTAGACGTGGGCATGGCAAAGTCAATAGTGAGACTCGGCACCAGCTGAAAAGCCATTGTTTCTTCCACTCCGCGGGACCTCGTCCTCCACTCACCGGGGCTGATCCATTTCAGCCATCCATGTTCAGCAGCGCCACCTTAGCAACAAACTTCTCACCTCCCACTTTCCCGTCCCCCGTCCACCATTCACGGGGCAGAATTCCAGCCCGGACGCGGCGGCCGCTAAGATCTATGCGAAAACTAGATTCGCCATGGTCTAGTCCGGCGCCGTANNTNNATGGGGCCAGGCCGTGTGGCTTGCTGATACTTACGAAATACCTATGCAATCCAAACGCCCCGTCGTCAACTCGCCATGTTACGGTTGCCTCACATGGGATTCACATGCCGAAGGTGGGATCTCCCTCAGAGGAGGACCCTTACCCAACGAGGAAGGCATGGTTTGACTTGCTTTTCACGTTGTGTCACTGTGCATTAGGTGGGCAATATATGGGCTCAGCTAACCGTTACAGGCATTCGTCCGAGGGTGTCATCGGTTCGAGTTGACCTCCAGCCTTCAGGATGAAGAACAGACAACAGCAAGACTTCAGCGTGTAACAAATATGTGACATGACTACGCCGTGTCGTCAGCTAGTCATTTCATAGTTCCGGTTGTCTTGTTTACCGTGGTCGACCACGATGTGGGAATTTACTTCTCCTCTAGCCTTTATCATCACCATCATTTAGGCCATTCCGCAACTGACAAGGCGGCAGACAAACTCAGCCATTATCCCCACCGATGTTATTAGCTTCGCTTCTCGCTCCCAAACTCCCGGATCCCATTAGCGTCTGCCACGCTACTGTGCCCCAGGTAACTGGGGAAGAAGAAAGCAAGCTTCTCATGGTCCCTGAGGCTAGTCACCAACCAAGTGCCATCAACGAATCGCGTGTCTCCCGTCTGAAATCCAACCCCCAACCACTACGATTCTTCTCCGGCCCTGTGGCACGTATTTAATCCCACATGCCCTCTGAGGCCCTTTGCTCTAGTTTTCAACGAGTCTCGTCGTCTTGCTACCCCCTCAGCCACTCGCTTCGATCGTACTTCTGTATTAGTTCTCATCCCTCCTACCATCAAACACAATGGGTCTACTGCCTCTAACTTACACCCGTCCCAAGTATGTGGACTCCATTCGCTCAAGCTCAAGCTCTTTCTCCGAGAATGAGAAGAGCGACGGGTCCGTCAAGTCTGGTCGATCCAACTCCTCGTCCGGCATTCCAGAATCCCTAGCCTTTGACAAGATCATCAACGGCGGTACATGTCCGGTGAGATCCGCTCTCGGAACCCCCGAACGTCAACCTCGTCACTAACAAAAGCCTATCAGCCCCTGACTGTGCGTGATTTTATGAGTTACCTCATCTACATCGAGCATGCCGCCGAGAACCTTCAGTTCTACCTCTGGTGCAAAGACTATGAGAAGCG
This sequence comes from Stylonectria norvegica, assembly GCA_014621405.1. Classification (NCBI taxonomy): domain Eukaryota; kingdom Fungi; phylum Ascomycota; class Sordariomycetes; order Hypocreales; family Nectriaceae; genus Stylonectria; species Stylonectria norvegica. The sequence continues at coordinate 16,331 of JAANBC010000092.1, read as the reverse complement.
GTTTCACCTGGCTAAGACCACGGACCTGAAACTAGCGCCAGAATGGACCCCGACTATGCAAGAGGAGGCTATGTTCAAGATCCGCAGGGAGCAAGCCGGACTGGTACGAGGGGATATGAAGGGGATCGAGATCTTCAAGGGAACCGACTTTGAAAAGCAAGGCCGTAAAACCTCGACGATAGAAGCTACCAACCCATTCCACACACCACCACGCACTCCGAACAGCAAGTCTAGCGATGGTTCAATCTACGCTGCTTCCAACACGCAAAGCCTCAAGCTTCAAGCTTCCAGCGCTTTTGAGGCTGCTGGTGTCAGACAGCCATGTAAGTCAACCCACGCACCGTTGTTGAATATCATGGGATACTAACCTGCTTCATAGTCACCATCCAGCCCTTCCGGGAAGAGGTCAACCGCGTCATCGCAACATACATCAGCGACGGCGCCCCTCGGCAACTCAACCTCTCCTCCAACGAGCAAAAGACCGCCATCCAGGCTCTCGCCTACACCACGCACCCAACCGCCTTCCGCAACATCTTCCGGTCAGTCGAAGAGAGCCTCCGCCACCAAGCCCACCCCAACTTCGTCCGCTGGTCCATCTGCAACGGCAATCCAGCACGCGTGCTGTTCGCCCGGTGTCTGGGCGTCGGCCTCATCATCGCCGGCTTCGTCATCGGCCTCATCGTCACCCTCAGCAAAGCCCCCCGCGGCTACCGCGCCCTCTCAGCCATCGCCTTCGCCCTCGGCATCAGCACTCTCGTCGCCGCCTACAAGGGCATGTGCGTCGTCCTGCACGGCATGCACCACCGCCACGTCCGCCCGTGGGAGCTCTTCGTCGACAACGACAACGGTGACGAGCTGGAGAAGCGGAGCTTTGACTCCTTCGGCTCCACCAACAGCTACGAGGACGAGCCGTGGGTCGTCAAGTACGAGCGGCGCAACGTCATCCGCAAGGTCTTCGACCGAGAGCTATGGATCCAGGAGCCTGCGCTGCGCCAGATTCAGGATACTATCTTCATCCAGGCCGTGCTATCGTCGTTGCTGCTGGCTGCCGTATTGACAGCCATCTTTGTGGCAGTTCCCGGTGGCAATCTCTTCTAATAGGTCGCATGGATGTCTTTCGACGTCGATCGACGGGACTTACTTATCATTCATTCCTTTTTCTCTCGTTATTCTTCGTTTCGATATTCAATACCCCTATTATTTGATTTGGCGTGTTTGATTCAGGAAGGAGTTGAAAGAACAGATGGCTGGGCCTTTTTTGGGCTGAAATTTGGAAGGCTTATACCAGGGATTGGTCGGTGGATTAAAACTTTCTGCGCTATCCTTATACATCTACTATGTATCACTAGAGAACTTATTAGAAAACACGAAATAATCACAAGTTTTTGCTTCACTTCTCCGACTGACCGCGGACAAGGCCGATTTTCAAAAACTCTACCACGATAGTATTGATCTCTACCTTTACTCCTAGACAGGGGCCACAGCCTCCTTCACTGCCATTATACCCATAGCCCGACGGCGCCACACATGCGCACGCAGACTCCCCTCCTCCGTAAGTCCCATTTGTTTCCCGTCCTGTGTGAACTCCAACCAAAGTAGAAAAACAAAATGTGCGGCAGCGGCGTATAGAAGGCCAGAAAGAAAGAAAGAAAGAAGGGAAGGTACCAAGACGGTCGGTCGGGGGCAGTGGTGATACAAAAGGCCGTGAGCAAACACACAAAAAGATAAGATTGCAGAAACGGAAGCAAAATTTGAAGTGAAAGGGCCCCGTCGTCATCATCGGATCCTGCGTTTTTCATGTTCCACATGTCTCGTCCCGTCACACGCCATCGCCGTTTCAGAAAAGGGCGCGGGGGCTCACATATCCACGCCAACCAACTCTCTGTTGGATGACTTGCTCGCCCTAGAGCATGGTTCCAAACGTATCATCCGTGGGGATGCGCTTCCGCGGGCTGCTTTCGCCGTCGTCGGTGGTCTTGCGGTGTCTGAAGGTGAAGCCGACGAAGAGGCTCTTGCTCATCTCGTCATCGCGGTCAGCCATCGTCTCGAGCGCCTGCTGCTTGTCGTGGACCTCCTTGTACTTGGCCATGTCGGACTCGTTGGAGAAGTCATCGAAGTAGCCGGCGTCTGTCTCCGAGTCCAGCTCGGGGACAAAGGGTGCGCGGGTTTGCCGCAACGTCTCCCAATCCACCTCAGCAAAATACTGGTGGGCGTAGATATCTTTGATGTTGGAGAAGCGTCTTGTCCGGGAGTTGATGCAACTATCATAGGTCAGCAAGGGCGGGCTCGTGTAAAGGACAGGGTTGAAGACTCACGTAGTGATGAAGTTCCAGGTTCTGTTGCTCAGGAAGTAGTTCGGGTCCTCCCAGACCGGCCTCTTCAGCACTTCCTTCCAGTGCTTCAGGTTCCTCCATGTCTCGTCGGCAGTAGCGCCCGCGAATGGGGGAAATCCAGTGAGAGCTTCAAACAGCATGCAGCCCAAGCTCCAGTAGTCAACCGTGAAGTCGTATTCCTCCCCTCTAAGGACCTCGGGAGCCATGTAATCGGGAGACCCCACGATGGACTTGGCATAGTTGACGTCATGGTCTCGCATGTTCCTGTAGCTCTCTCGGCGCTCGGTCACTGTGCGTTGGTCCATGGGCTTGCCGAAAGGAACAGAGGTCTCTGATGCTTTCTCCAGCTTGACTCGCATGGACTCGATCCTAGACGGAGCGAGGAATCCAGCAGCCAGACCGAAATCAGTCAGCTTGATGTGGCCAGAGGAGTCGACTAGGAAATTTTCGGGTTTGAGATCTCGGTGGATGTATCCGAGCTGGTGAAGAGCGTCGATGGAGCAGAACATCTCAGCGATGTAGAAGCGAGCATGTCGGTTGGATAAAACACCGGTGTTGTTAAGCAGGGTGCGGAAATCACCACCTGGCACGTACTCCATGGCAAGATAGATACTCTTGTCATCCTGGAAAGAGTATAGCAGCCTGACCAACCACTCGCTTTGGGCAGTGGTGAGAATGTCTCGCTCTGTTAGGACATGGCGGACCTCGTCTAGCTTGAAAAGCAGCTTCTTGCTCATGACCTTGAGGGCACAGACTTCCCTTGTGTCCTTCTTCTGAGCCAGGAAGACCTGGCCGTAGCCACCTTGACCGACCTGGGTCAGGATCTGGAAGTCACCCTGGCGGAGACGGACTCGTCGCTTGCGAAGGTTTGCTCGCTCCCGTCCAGCGTACTTGGACCACATCTGGTTATGTGCCCGCTCATCGGTATCGGGTGGAGGTGGGTATTCCGCCTTGAAGGCATTCAGTCGGTTCTGCCGTGAACCAACATAGGTGAGGAGATCAAAGTAATAATCTAAGAAGTCTAGCAATTGTTAGAATAAACTGGGCTGTAGCGAAACGAAACGAAGTCACTTACAAAGTTGCGTCACATTGACCATTCTGCGGACATTTGGCTTCTGCAGAATCTCCCGTTCCTCAGCTGTCAGGCCTCTGGAGGTGTTAAACTTCTTGGCCGGGGTGGTTGGCCGGTCCTTGGGCTCATACAGCTGTTGGCGGGAGATGGCGGCGTGGTTGTGCTGATAGGGCGACTCTGCGGTGTTCATTCGGGAAATGGGAGGTGTGTTCTCTTGCCCTTGCTTCTTCAGAGGACTGCCCGATGACTTGGCTTTGTAAATGACGCTATCTTCCACGTTGGAGTTGGACTCGTCCAAGGGCTGCGCGTTACTCTTCCCAGGCGATAGCGGGGTCACAACACTTTGGGGACGGCCCAATCTCAGAGGAGCCTCGAGGCCAGTTGAGTTGAGGTTCATAGCGCTCTCGAAGGCAGCTGGAAGATCGTGGGCGCCAGGTGGTGCCATCTTCTTGCTCGGGCTTCCCTGGGGTGTGCTGGTAGGAGTGAGGAAGCTATTCCTCTTGGTGGGTGTACCCGGGCGAGGGTCCGCCTCGCCCTGGGTCTTGTCCCTGCCACCGGGAAAGAAGTTGGACATGAAGCTGGCCATTGTTTTCCTCGAGGGATGTTCGGGTTTTCGACGTTCAAGGTCGAAGAGACTTAGAGGGCGAGTATGATGATGTAGCTCGGAGCTCGCTCTTCCGGCGGGGTGTGCAACGCCTAACGAGTTGCCTTTGGTGAAGTTGGGCAGCAAGGCGCGGGTGGCGAGATCAGAGGAGAGAGGGTAGACAAGATGCAAAAACAGAAGAAGGCCAGACTTTCTGCTCTCGTCAACGGCCAGACCTGCGGGGCGAGGGAAAAGTTGGAGGGATCCAGATGCAGGTGCAGGCTTAAAGCTGCAGGGCGACCATTTGTGGTGGAGGCTAATCCAGGAATGCGGTGTGTAATTGGGTAAGTGGGGTTCTATGTCAACACTGTTGCCCTGGTAACAATCGACACATGCTCGGTGACGGGTCGGCTAAAGATCAAACGTCAGCGATGCTGCTATTGTTTATGCATGACGTTGGAATATTGAGTTTACACGATAAGCGAGACTATGTACCGATATCAACACTCCGTATGGATGGTTGACTTTAGGGATCCAATTTGGAGGATAAGATTTGCGGGATAGTTGTAAGTCGTAGTATCACCTCATGAGAAGTTGGGTCAATGCGACACGATTCCATGTATTACTGTTATTGCTAATTACACCGTCCATCCATCTGCATTCCGTCCGAGTCTGTCAGGCTCTCAGTGAAATTGCTCAAGGATGAAGCCGGGTATAACAATGACTCTCAATATGATGGAATATTCTTTTTATGTATCATAAAAAGCCTTGTAATCTAGGTGTCGTACTTTCATCATTGGATGGATGGGCAGCTGTGCAGTAGAACGGACGGAAATGCGTGTGGACATTCACTCATATGTACTTTGCCTTGGAGAGGCAGCACGAAGCTATCATTCGAAATAGTCATTTACGCCACGGCTAAATCAGATGGACAGCTTAGGTGATGTGTTGACCTGATTTCTGTCAGTGAATCTCTTCAGTACTTTATCTACCCTATTCTCAGTAATTAAAATACGACGTAAACAAGGATTAGGTCCGTAAACCACCCTGGAAGCCATCATTTGTGGCATACGGGCCCGTTTAAGTTTGCAGAATTAAGTCTGGAGGTACCTTACCGTACGGAACATGCCTAGCATATGCTGACGCTTAAATGTGCCCAACGTCCCGACCAGCGATTTCGGACGATTGAACAAGGATCTAATCTTATCAATCTACCTCGGCGCACGCTACGCACATCATCACAGGATCATAGTCGCTAGCGCCCGGTCGCCTCCGCTTACCGAGTCCATCGTTCAAAGACCCCAAGGCCATGTGTCGGCCATTCCGCCAAGAGTTGTCACTATATCTTGCGGGCTCATCCCCCGCACACGGCCCTCCTGGCTTCTTTTGACTCTCACCCTTCACCGGAAACCTTCGTGAGTCTCTTCTCGCACCGCACCGATACACGACGCCATCGCCATGAAGTTCGTCAGGGTCGTCGCAGGCCTCGCCGGCACGGCAACAGCCCTCATCAACACCGCCGACATCTTCTCCACCTCTGCCAATGTCGCCGCCGTCGACCACAAGATTCCGACAAGCTACGAGTCTGCTGTCATGGCCCGGCGCATCCTAGCCTTGACCAAGCTAGCGACCCTCTCGACCGTCTTCCCTGGGTCCCGCTCCGACGGCGCGGACGCGAGCGAGGACCGGCCAGCGGGCTTGGAAGGCTTGCCCGTCGGCCTGATGGACTACGTCGCCGACTGCGAGGAGGAGGGCAATCCCACCATCCTGGAGATCAAGATCGCGACGACCTTTAAGAACGTACGAGCCGGGTCCAACATCACGTTGTCCATGAACTGGGTCCCGCCATACCCGCCGTCGAAGCGCATCACCCTTCTCTCCCGCCTATCCGCCTACGTGCCCTTCCTGTCAAGCTCCCCATACAACACCGGGCTGGAGTCGACGCCGACGCCCGACACGGTACCCTACTCTGCGGCCAACCTACCGCGGTTCTCGCTCATCGGCTATCTCGAACCCATCGACCCGAACCCGGTTGCGGCATTGAAGCTTGCCGCTTGCTTCACCAGCAAGCACCCAGATGCCAAGTATTGGCTCCCGGGGAACATGATCCACGAGAGCCAGTGGTCTCGGCTTGTGGTGACCAAGGTGTATTGGATTGGCGGGTTCGGCGATCGGGCGCGCATTGGCTGGCTTCCCACCGAGGAGTGGAAGAACGTCACGCGAAAGGAATGGGAGGCGATTAAGTTGCAGGGAGAAGAGAAGGGTTGGAGTGAGTGGTCGGTAAACGTGGATGGGGAACTATAAAGTAGGATAGCTTTCCCTTTTGCTCTCTTTTTCGAGTTGATGGGATGTAAGTGATGTTTCAGATTGGATCACGATGTATGCGAGGTCTCTATGCTGTTTGGGTACAAGCTATCGTGTTACTATGTTTTACACGCTCGCTTGATGATTATGGATTCGGCATGTCTGGCGGTTTCTTTGACTCGTATTCGTACTGTATCTCAAGTGTTCAATCTTCGTACATTGTTTTATTTAGGTATTTGCGTATATTGAAAATATTCAAACCTGTATCTATAGTTCGGGTTGTGGCGTGGTCAACGAAGTCACCGGTCAGCTTCGGGCGACAGCCATCAATATCAGCGATAGCATCCAATTACGACTCGCTGCAGGAGACGCGATGCTACAGACTGACGAAGTGATACGACAATTTGGGCTAAGGGGCGGTTTACTATAGCCGATGGGCAGACATGCATGTGGTGTTACCACGGCTTGATGATCGAGCACTTTACGGGTAAGTTTGCAATGGTTTGCAAACGACATGGACTTGATGCGTCTGCGTTAGCATGGGCTTCGGACAAGCAAACATGGTTTTGCGTGGCGTTTGTGACCAGTGCCAGGACTTTGGCATCGACCTAGGTACGAATGCAGCAATATGGACCTCATCTGTGAGGACGGAATCATGTTGATTTTCGACATAGGCCATTGTTCGCTTCTTCGCCTCTAAAGTTTATCCCGGGGAGTAAGGCCCAGACACCGGTATTGGGGCTGGCCTGTCACCATCGTGGATTCACCTGCTGCCTCGGCTGATCACACACTGCGTGATGGATTCCGCCAAGGGCTTGGAAATCGGAAGATCGATGGCTAGAGCGATAGCTGCAACCGAGGACTATTGTTTGCTCCCTCTCTTACGCTTGCTGCATTGGACCGACATCTCACGTAGCACGACTATGTAGGTACTCGTAGTCTGCGAACCCGCACTGACACAACCAAATGCACCTCACGCGCGGGCTATCGCGAGCCATGACCCGGAGCGTTTGAGCGGGAAATGGTGGGAAAATGGGGTTGGGGTTGATAATAGGTTGACACTAGCGGTTCTGCAATGGCTAGATTTGGTTCAGTGGCGCACGCGCGCCCCGGGATGCAGACGATTAATTGCTGGAAGGATCGGGCCATGATCCATGATTTGAGTGGCGATGACAAAGAAAATGGACGGGGCGAGAGGGGGACTTGTGGTGATGATCTTTAGATAAGTTGGCAGACTGTCTGTTTCTCTTGGAGTTGATGAGAGGGGAGTTAGGGAGGTTAGAGACTCGCAGCTTGGCAAAAGGTGACGCTCCTCAGAGGACGCGGATGATGGGGAATGGATGTTAATTACATGTACTGCCGATACCTTGTTCTCTCTTTTCTCTCCAGGATTGATGTACTATTCGTCCCGGCTACGCTTGTTTGAATCAATTGAGGCCCGGACAAGGGTTCATCCATGGTAATCCATGGGTCCATTGCCTTCATGTTCGGGGTGCACCCGCAGAGATCGATCGCACAGGCACCCCTAAAGGTAGGGTCCAGTCCACCTTCCCGGGCTCTTTGCCTCCCCGGCCACCCACTGACCGCCCGCTGCGCACCAGTGGAGACCCTCCCCTGGGCCCTCTACTGCCTGGGCGAGGTGCGGTCCACTGGTCACCCCACTGTCTAATAAGTCCGGGCCACTGTCACTCACTGTCGGGTGCGTGTGGTCAGCGCGGGCGCTCTTGTCCAGGGCAGCCAAGGGCATTATTGGGCTCCCTGGATGGAACCTTATTAACCCTCACCCGATGGCACATGGAGGCTACACGTTATATTCACCCAGCAACGCGGCCAACGTCAAACGCTGTACACATATCGCCAAATTCCATCGCTTAAAAGGACCCCGGCCTCACGGCGACATTGAAGTTGTTATCGTTGTCGACAACTCTGTCCCCGTGTCGGTGTCTGTCTCCGGGGCATGCATACACGCACGTTATCCGTCTCCCCACTGCCATCCAACAGGTATCTTTAGAGGCTTAGAGCCATATTACCTAGACCCTTTAGCGGAGGTTGAGGTGCGCTTGCGCTGTGCAGCGCCGCTCGCTCCAATCGCTGCCCGGATCCCACGGCCTGACCGAATTGCCTCCACCCCCAAGCACCCCCAAGCACCCCGTGCACTGACGGGCGTCCTCCGCGGCAACTAGTCCGACGACATGCTCGCAACCACCACGCAACTTCGCAACCTCGCAACTCGACAACTTCGCAGCCTCCCCGCTCGCCGCTGCTCAATACTCGCGACTCTCCATCTCTGAGTCCTCGTCCCCTCTGCATCCACCTCCCTCACCTCCAACACCCCGACTACGCCTCCCGGAATGGCGCCTCCGCCCTCTTCCCAGCGATGACCTCGAGGACCCCCATGGGCGTCCAGCCGCGACCGCCCCAGCGATCAGTCAGCTCGTCGTCGTTATCCGTCCAGCGGCCTCCTCATCACCGAACTCTCTCTCAGCAGTACTTGCCCGCCTCCCCGGTGCGAAAAGAAACCTCGTTCATCGACTTGACGGGCGACTCCAACGATGTCCCATCGAGTCGACACGTCCCGACCCCGAGGAGGGGCGGCTCCCGCCTCAAGCTGGAGCTGTCCAACGACAACTCCTCGGGCCCCTTATCCACTACCGGCTCACCTCAGATCCTGACGCCGTCGCGCACTCTCGTCGCAGATCCTATGGACATCGGCAACACGAGCCCCGCCGTCTCGAGAACCTCCCAGCAAGATCCCGACAACCCCCCGATGCCCATGCCAAAACGCCGACCCCCGGCGTCGCAACCAACATCCACCCCGCGAAGCGCACCCACGGCACCTGCTCCGAAGAAGGATGCGAAACCGAAGCCCTATGTTGTCGAAATCCCACCAGCCGCTCCCCGTTACCTGACCACCAAAAGACTGCCCGAAGTTTCGACCCGGTCGACATCCAACCCCTTCAGCCAGGGCCTGAACTCGGGCTATGCCGACTTCTTCCCGTGGAATGGTAACCACCACGAGGACGACTGGACTAGCGAAGCAATCCAGAAGGGAGTTTTTGATAAGCTCAACATGAACTTCCCGGAGAATGCGTCCGCTAAAATGGCGATATTTCCGGCACTGAAACAGAAGAGTGGCGTTACTGCCTTGTCCACCATCTTCATGGGAGTCTTAAATCAGCGCAGACACCGAGGCCAGATTAATGCGCCGTCCACCTTCAAACCGCCGCCTAGAGTTACCCTAACTGACACTAAGCGTGAGGTCTGGCTCAAGGACCTAGCAAACCCTGCCATCTCTTTGCGACGTCTCAGTCGGACAATTCCCCACGGGATTCGAGGGAGGACACTTCTCGATCAGTCTCTGAACAAGAACGTCCCGACCGAAAGAGCGGTTTGGCTTGCGAAGTGTGTCGGTGCTAACGAACTTCGGGCTTTTAAAAGAAAAGGAGTCAATAACGGCGCCTTCGTTATGGGTGGAGAGCTGAAGTGGGCTAGAGATTGGACAGTTTGCGTGGAGCAGTTTGTTGATGCTGTTGTTTCGGCATTTGGCGAGGACGAATGGAAAGCGAGGGTGACATATGCGTAAGTTATATGCAGTTCCCAATGTGGCGCGCAGACTCTAACATCTCTTGCAGAATCCGACTAGCCACGAATTTATACTCGGAGCTACTATTAGACCGGGACCACTACCTAGACTGGGTTGTGTCTGGCATAGAGAACAGCCAGCAGTCAAGAATGCCCATGTGGATACTAATAGCCCAAATATATTGGAAAGACTTGATGCAATCACGTAAATATGGCCGTCGGCTTGTGTTTGCTTTCCTCAGTCACCTTTATGTGGTAGGTTTCCTCCCCTTTATACCATGCAATTACAAACTAACCTCAATTTAGATACACAATGATCCTGACCGAGATATTCTGGCCCAACTTTCCAGCAGACTATCGGCGCTACTAAGCTCGTTGGTTGAGAGTAACCCTGAAAGTTTCGTTTGTCCGAGCGCCTGGCCTAAATACAGGGAGACACTGCTCGCTTTTCTGCAACCAGAACATGAAACCACACGAAAAGCCGTCGACAGCATCCACAGGCGCAACTCACGACTTCTAGTCGCCAGTACTGCTTCCCCACCAGCAGGCCGAAAGCAACTTGTCAAACTTCTCGATTCGACCCTGCAACACTCCATCGATAACGACTTCGCCGCCAAATGTTGGGCTACCAGCGACGACAAACCCACTATAGTAAAGACACTGGTGGAATGGGCGACATCCTTTCACCGGCCGGGCTTGGCCAAGATTTACGTCGCAGCGACTCTCGTTAGAGCATGGTGCAACCCTCAGAACCACGCGACCTCTGCTATTCTTGGTCTACTGGACGGTATTGCCGATCAAGACGAAACTCGGAAACAGCTGGTATACCGTTTGGTGACGGAACTGGTTCGAACTGGACACTTTTCGGTCCCTCAGTACGTGCAATGGGTGATTGCTCGGGGCGGTTATCATGAAGAAGCCGAGATAGACCCTGACGATGGTCCATGTGCCACAAGGTTGTTGGTAGAGCTACCGATACACGCACTTTCGGAGAAGAGGAGAACAGAGAGAGGAAACCTGCTAAGGCGAGCTGGCGACTATTCTGTGGCGCAGGAAGAAAACGACATCACGAACGCGATCAAGTGCGTGAAGCATACGCTCAGGCTACCGCTACCGCCTGGCGATCCATTGAGTGAGAGGAAACCGCTGTCTCTCACCAAACTCTTACGCTTAATAGGCAACAGCAGCAACGCCTTAAGGAGTTGTGTTGGTGCTCAATTACGTGGGATTATAACTACTCAAGCTCCAGGAAAACCGCAACCCTCCATGTCCTTGACCATGTTCACCTCAGTTCGCGCCATTATGGAAAGCATCGAAGACTTCTCGATGCTATCGGATATTTTGATATCTGTTACGACAATCGCCGACGCGACAGTCCTGGCATCCTGTGCGGACACAGTCAATGCGAATCTGCAGATTTTCTGTGCTATCGGAAGTGCCGACGATCTTCTAAACAGCCTCATCGAACGACTAAAATCAATCAACGCTGAGCACGGCATCGTTCCAAGGCCGCTGCTTGCAGCGTTATCGACTCTCGCCCAACGTATGGCTGGCCACGAGAATATCGCAAGCCAGCTCCGCACCGAGTTGCTCCAGAGCGATCGCAGCAATGCTTTCGACGCGTGCTCGCCCGTGTCGGACAACATGGCTATCCAACAAAGTCCTGAAGGAGAGGTTGCGGAGGAGATCGATAAGTTGCTTGCCAGTGGAACACGGCTGGATCCACCAACAATGAACCGACTATTTCGAACTATCATTCCCCGACTCGATACTGGCTGGAGGAAGAAGGACGATACTCGCAGGGTCTTTGCGACGTTACTTGCCAAGATTCGGGTTTTTGACATGCAACATTTCGACAAGCTCATGACAGATTGGACCAGCCATGTGCGATCAATGCCCAACCGACCTCCGCTCTCGGATCTACTCCCGCTACTCGTCAGTACAAGTTGTCTGGGTGTGTCCATAATTCTGGGTACAGCCAGTCCCTTGTCGATGGCTTCTCACAACCCGGCGGAACAGACTCCAACCCAACATAGTTCGGCCACTTACCTCCAGGAGCTACTTCAACTAGTCATCATGCCTCTTCCTATGGATACGGGCTTGACCCCCGAAGAAAACTACAGATTCCGGACTGAGCAGAAGTGTGCTAAGTCGGGGCAATCTAAAGGGCTCTTGAACCTGGTACGAAATTCTCTACTGGAATTCTCTGGTCTGAGGGGCCAGGCTTCAGGACTCAAATTACCCCTCGATGACACTCTGTGCCAAGAGAGTCTCCTGGAGACGCTTCGCTTGCTGGTGCTGGTTGACTCGACCGCCGTGTCATCCGCGCTCAGCATCAAGTGCTTGCCTCCAGATGCAATTGGCATGGTTCAGAAGGTGACCACCAAGCTGCTGGTTCCTGGAGACGGCGGTGATGAACACACGTCATTCGATCAGATTCTCTATCTGGCCAACGAACTCACTTTGCCGTTCTGCCAGCTCAAACTCAATCTGGACCTATCCATGTCACAGTCTACCGCAGGTGATGGCGAGGATCAAGGTGCCAAACGCTTCGACCTTTTTGCGAAGGCTATGGACCGCGCTATCGAGGCTGGGAATATCATGTGGACGAGCCTGCTCCCCTGTTTAAGCGACGATATCACCCAGCACCTGAAGAGCCAGGCGCAAAGCGGCTTCTTGGATCTCATGCCGTCTCTCAAGGCTGCAAACTTGGCCGTTGCTGCGTCAGCCCCGTCTATTCACATGGCTGAAAATCTTCTGGGCGTGGTTGAGGCCATCATATCTGGGCAGCCACCCCTGAAGTCGGCCCAGCTCACCATCGCCATGGCTGAAAAGCTCGCCGACTTGTGGGAGATTGTTGCTGCCGGACCAAAGGAAAGACCGCACGTACATACCGCAGTCCTCCAGCACTGGCTCCCCACGATGTTGAGGTTCGTCACCCTGCACAGCCTATCATCAGAGCCTCCCTCGGCACCTCTCCCCAGCGCCTCAGCCACGAAACCTCCGATACCAACTGGCCACGACACGCGTGCTCGCATCATCCTCGTCCTCTGTGGCCTCCTCCTCGAGCTGGAAACCCTCCCGCCAGCCACCACGGGCTCCCTCGCCCAGCAGGTCTTTGACATCGCCATCCTCCTCGCTGACGCCCTCCCCGAGGACCTCCGTGCTCACTGCGCCCGCGCCATTCTCCTCACACGCGGCGGCACCGCCAGCATCCACGCCTCGTCCGACCCGCGCCTCTACTACCTCTTCAGCGCGCCTCGCCCTGCCGCCGCCGACACTCTAATGCTCGCCCATCGCGAGAAGGCCACCTCGCCCCAGACCGCCGCTACACGTGGCATGGCTGCCCATTACGGCATCGGACCGCCCCTGCTGGAGAAGCTGACGCCCTTTGTGCTCCGCCGTTGGGAGGTGCTTAGTGAGCCGACTCCTAATATGGGCGAGAACGACACAAGTCTGAGCCTCGGGTTGTTTGAGGCCATCAAGATTCAGTAACGGCGCCGCTCGTCTACTCATCCGTTGTCGCCGTCTATAACCGGATGGCGCCTAAACACATCGAAATCCACATCTTTACCAACTACAATCGTCATCACTATCATCATATCACGATTCCTCCACCCTTCATCTTTCCTATCTCTATCTCCTTGGCACTGTTTTCTCATCATCAGGCGGGATACCCCTTCCACGAATATAACGATTGTCCAACTCACACACATTCCCCTAAACACACACATACACATACGAACATGAGCATTGCCGCAGCGGCGAAGAAATAAGAAGCAGGAGCAGTAGTACTTACACCGCCATGGGCTATTTTCTTTATCTTTATGGTCATGTAGGCGAACATGGTTTTGCCGGGATGGGAGCGAGCGAGATGAGCAACGCATATGTCTACGGAGCGTGCGCGTTCGGTCATGTACGCTAGGCGGTGTTGGGTAGAAAGTCATTGATCCTTTTCGTTTATTCTTGATAATCCTCTTGACAGTAACGTCTACTCGGATGATATTAAACGTAACGTCAACTTAAGTTTTGCTCAAATGGCCATTCACTTTAGTCCGAGTATTTTCACTGATCGCTCATGGCGAGTCTAGGGACTCCGCCAAAGTTATCAGGGACCGGCCTTATCGATAACAATTATTTTCCTTCGTCACATCGCGCCCCGTCACGTCTCGAAGAACCCCTCCAGTCTCTCCAACTTTCTCCCTCCACAATCACAGAACTCATTACCGCAATGGGCGCGGGAGCTGCAGCTGGAGATGGCTCCAAGGGCAATGGGAAACGAAAAGCAGCGCCCTCGGCCTCGGGGCCCCATGCCCGCAGCGACAACTTCCTCCAGAAACGCACCCAAGTCCACATCGCCCGCGCCATCCCCTCGCAACCTGCCGAGGCCGCACTCAGCAAGGATGGCGAGCTCGACCTTCAGGCGTTTGTGGCCGCCCACGAATTCGAGATTCGCTCGCTCGAGCAGGGCATGGCCACGTCAAAAGCCGTGGGCAGCAGCCGTGCCTTTCAGAAGGTGCCGCGGGGTCTACGCCGGCGCACAGCGAGTCACAACCCCAAGAGGGTGCCCAAGAGGCTGAGGGCGCGCGCGAAGAGAGAGATGGCCGAGGATAATACACCGACTGTGGAGGCGCGGAGGAGGAAACCTAGGACGACGAGAGCGCGAATAAGGGCTGAAACGGCGAGGCGGTTAGGAATACTGGCAGATCGGAAGCGGAGGAAGTTGGCGAAGCGGTCTGCTGATGGGGAAACCGATCAAGGACCAGCGATAGTAGTACGAAAAACGAGGCCCAAGATTCGGAGGAACCAGCTCAACGAGCCTCCAACACCCAAGTCCAGGTTCCGAAAACGCCAAATCAACAAGACGTGGCTACCGACACACGCCTGGCACGCCAAGAGAGCACGCATGACGGACCCGCAGAATCCCTTCTGGCGCTTCGCTATTCCATTGACGCCGAATGAGAAGATATACCGGCCGACGCACCGAGCTCAGGGCGACCGAGGCGCGGTTGTATGGGATATGAGCTATATGAGCACCATTGGGCTCTTTGGGAATCCCATTGGTATGGAGCGGGTTCTCAAACGCATAGGCGTCCAAGATGCTTCGTGTTGGAATGATAAAGGAAAAAAATGGAGGGCAGGAAGCCGGTCTTGGACAGGGCTCCTGAATCGAGAGAAGGACGGGACGCAACGATACATGGGCACATCAACGATCCTATGGAATCCAGAATCATCAACATCATCAACACAGGATACGAGCCAGGATCCGAAACAGGTGCAGCGACAGGTCTTCGTTCGGGTACACCCATCGGCGTTCCTAGAGCTTTTCAACGAATTGCTCCGCCTGACAAAGATGGAAAACCCAAGACTCTATATCGAAGATCTCCGCTTTGAGATCGGCAGTATCGACATCACCGGGCCTGCATCTACCGAAACACTGCTCGCCGTTCTACATCCCCACCACAATAAAGAAACACCCAAGAACAAGCATGGGGAGCTGTTTCAGTCTCTAGCTGGACTGACAAACCCAGCTTCGCTGCCAGCTGGGGCTGTGCTAAGCTTCTCGGCCCAAGACCCCCGACTACGATACCCGCCGAGACGCGTCAACACCCCAGATGACGAAGCGGCCCAAATGAAACTCCTCGAGAAGATTGCTGCGTGGCCGGCAGAGGACGGCCTAGAACCGTTTTTACTCTTCAATCGTGATGCCCGCCACCGAGCATCGTGTTTACCATCACAACAGTCACTCAACCGGAGAAGAACCACCAATAATACCCCTGGGACTCCCCTTAAAGCCACAACATCCGATCCTCCTATCCCCGTTCTTCTTCTCGCCACGCGCGCTGGCACCGGAACCCAAACCCAAGGAACTTGGACCCTGCTCGCGCCGTGGAAGTGTATCCTGCCTATCTGGTATAGCATCGTCCACTGCCCTCTCACATCCGGCGGTAACCCCCGCTTCGCGGGTCTCAACGAAGTCCGCCAGGTGGCCTTTGAGCGCGGCCTACCATGGTTTCCGTGCGATTTCCCCGGCACCGACGCTGGTGCGCAATGGGAGCTGGACCAGAGACTGCAGCGGCGGCGTGCGTGGGAGAAGCGACCCAAGAGTAAGCGCGTGGAGTGGACGACGGTGGATCTTGGAGCCGGGAGGAAAGGCGAGATTGGAGATGGGCTTGCGTGTGATTTCGAGCTCTTGTTTGGGTTGTCGAAGCCAGAGAAGGAGCCAGCGCAGTCCCAAGGCGATGCCATGGATATCGACACACCGGCGAAAGAAGCTGAACCATCCCTCCTGAGACAACTTCAGCACATCTCCAAAGCCAGCTTCACCAACCTCCTCTCCTCTCCCACGACACCACCCACACCTCCCACCAACGGCCTCCTCACCGTCCGCATCTCCCTCCTCGCCCGCGGTGTCGTGACCCCTTGCGCGCGCATCTACCGCCTCCCCTCCCCCACA
>JAANBC010000091.1:0-88520 GCA_014621405.1 Stylonectria norvegica | reverse complement strand
ACAGCAAGCCGCCCTTCTCCGGCCGGCGAGCCTGCGCGCGCGCTGGTACTCGGTCAAGAAGGACACGGCCGACGAGCCCGAGGAGCCCGAGCACCGCATCAACAGCCGCATTTGGAAGTTCGCCGAGCTGAAGGCGCAAGTAGAGGGCAAGGAGTCTGCGAGCAACATCGTCATCGTCGGTACGTGGCCCCCGGAACTCGAGATATGCGAATCGTATATTCGGCACACAAGCTAATTGCCCCCGGGTTGATAGACGTCCGCGAGCCCTACGAGCTGTACGACACGGGCAAGATCCCCGGCGCCATCAACATCCCCATCACCTCCGCGGTGCAGAGCTTCCATCTCTCCGAGGAGGACTTCGAGGACATGCACGGCTTCGAGCGCCCGCCCAAGGACGCCGAGCTGCTGTTCTACTGCAAGGCTGGCGTGCGCGCGCGGGCGGCCGCCGGGTTGGCGAAGCATGCCGGCTGGGCGCACGTTGGTGACTATCCTGGGAGCTGGCTGGACTGGGAGGCCAATGGCGGACCGGTCGAGAAGGTGGAGCAGAGGAGTACGAATGGTTTATGAGGCGGGATTGGTTGGAGTGTACGATTCTTGGAGGGACGGTAGAGGCTGTTGAAAAGGGGGTTTGAATAGATGCGCTTGTTTATTGTACAATATTGATATCGATGTTTCCGTGGACTTGCCTGGTCCAGCAACGCCGCAAGCTAGTACTTACATACACTTTCGTACATAATGGCTTGAATCCCGTCCCTTGTCTGTCCCTGATCCTCCTCCTCCTCCTCCCTCGGCTCTTTAAAACATGCGAGGGTTTTGGTCCGCACCTCCCTCCGAAGGAGGGGTCGCAACAGGGCTACCATGCGCGAAGAACAGAATCTTAATCGCCAGGGCCAGACCAGCATGCAGAGCAACCACGACGATGAGCAACACCTTGCTAACCTGGCGGTCGGTGGCGGTGAGGACGGGGTACAGGTTGCGCACCAGGAAGGCGACGGACATGGCGAAGCCGACAATGACGAAGACCCAGTTGAGGATGGTGATGGGCGACCAACTGATCAGGGCGACGGGGATCCAGATCAGGTTGGCGTAGCCGTACAGCGCCCAGCACTCGAGCAGGTTGGCGGATTCGCTGCCGAAGTAGCGCAGCGCGAGGAAGAGCACCATCGGGATGAAGAGGGTGTATCCGTAGATGAGACCCGCGGCGCCTGGAAGAAGGGGGCGATCGTTAGTATATATGTGGAATCGTGAGAGGCGCAGGGACAGAATATCAACATACCGCTCAGCAGCCTGAAGTCGTACAGGAACGGCGCAGATCCCGTCGTCGAGAGGTACTGGCTAATGGTGCCGCCCAGGAACAGGATCAAGATGACGGTGGTGGCGATCCAGAAGGGCCCGTACAAGTCGGGGTTGCCCTCGAGGACGTCGAGGAAGTTGGCGCGGGGGAAGAGCGCGGCGCCGCAGCGCGACAGCACGGCCGAGGTGTCGACGTCGAAGAATTGCGCGTAGAAGGACATGGTCCACAGGAAGCGCTTCGAGGACCCGGCGCCGGTGGAGGCCGTTGCGGGGGGCGGCAGGCCCGCGGACGGGGCGCCTTTGCGGGCGCCTGAGGAGGTGTCGTCGAAGTTGGAAGTGTGGAACTCGAGGTCCTCTTGGAGATCGGTGTGGCCGAGGTCGCCCTGGTTGGTGGTTAGCCAGAGGGTTTATTCTGGGAGGGTAGAGGGAGGGATGTATACCTCATCATCAATGTCGACGACGGCGTCGTAGCCGGACCCAGACATCGTGAGAGCTTCGGTGTGGCTGACCGCGAGAGATGGGGTCTACAGAGGAGATGTCGTGCCTAGGTAGAAATGGCTGCTTGTGGCGGAAGGTTTCGAGCGAGAGGCCGTGATGCGTGGATGCTGCTGCTGCTGACGATGTTTGGAGGTTTGGCTGGAGCTTGGGACAGTTGTCGTAATTCAGGAGCTTGGTGATAGGGGGCCGGGCTTTAACCGGGCTTATGCGACCCGCCGAGCCTCAAGGCGCCAGTTTCGGGGTGAAGCTAACGAATCAGGTAGACTAACATCCAGGGCATAATTGGGATGTGCGTTTCGGTAGGTAAGTAGCTAATAGCAGGAGCGTATAGAGAGCTGTTGAACATATCAATTGGATGAAGAGCTGGTTTATCACTGTTGTCGCAGTTTAAGAAGACTGGTGGATGACGAGGCTCAGTCGTCGAACATCACCACGCCGCATGCCCTTTTCACCCACTACGACTGGGATAACCCACTTCCCGAAAATCACCGAGCATTGGACAATTAATAGAAACCACAAGTGAACAGTTCGAAGCGTGAATCTATTTTAGGGACCGAGTGTTTCCAGTCATGGGCGCATTTTCATCGGCATCATCTAGAATGTATTGCCTGAGCTGCAAATGCTACTGTAAAAACAACCAGACTCGTGGACAGAGTAGCACCTCCATCCTTGCCACCAGCCCCAGAATGCCAAAAACCAGACGCCACATCCATGAGGGAGAATAGTTCACTTGAGCTTCTTCTTGGGTCGGAGCTGGTTGGTGTGTCCGCACTTTCGCTTGCGGCAGTTGGTCGCACGGGGAGGGAGACGGGCCTGTGGGTTTAGAGGTTAGTTTTTTCCTTCTTGTTTCGTTGCGCGGGGGTGGTTGTCTTTTTGGGACGTGGTTCGACGTACGTAGCACTTGCGGCAGATCATCTTGTCGCAGTTGAACTTGGAGGCCAGAGCCTTCAGCGAGGGCTCGATGATGCCGCCACGGAGACGGAGCACCAGGTGGAGAGTGGACTCCTGTTCTTTCAGTCAGCAATTATTCCCTCCAATTTCAGCATTTCCGAAGCCCCCCCAAGGTTTCCCGAGCCCCGGTTGCCCCTCCAATTCCCACGTACCTTCTGGATGTTGTAGTCGGAGAGAGTGCGGCCATCCTCAAGCTGCTTGCCGGCGAAGATCAAGCGCTGCTGATCCGGGGGGATGCCCTCCTTGTCCTGGATCTTCGACTTGACATTGTCGATGGTATCGGACGACTCCACCTCGAGGGTGATGGTCTTGCCCGTCAGGGTCTTCACGAAACTGGTGTTGCGCGGTCAGTAATGGGGTCTGCGGGAGTCGGATTCGGCGTCGCTTCGAGCTTACATCTGCACTGTCGGGGAGTCAGTAAGGTCATTCTACATGTGTTTAGAGGGCCGTAGCAAGGGGGCACTCACTCTTGGACTGATTTTTGCGACACTGACGATGTGAAGGTTGAGATGCCGGTGGCTGCGCGCAATATTGGTGGGGCACAATGTTCAACCGAAAAGAAAACCCTAGGGTCATCCGCTGGATCACGTGCGGTATTTTCTACGACGGCCATCGTGTGCGGGCCCACTTCATCCTTGGGTGTCCTACGAAGGCTTCAAGTGGGGAAGCATGCAATCAGTCAAGAGAGGGAAGAAAAAGACCCCCTTGAGTTCACTGTCAATGTCATCTTATGATGTTCATTCAAAACTATATGTTGAAATAATTCGTACGGAATGGGTTACACCCAATATGTATTTAACATATGCCTCGTGAAATTGGCTTACAGAGTGCCTACTTAGGTATTCACCGTATTCTTACTCTCTCACTGGAAAGCTTTCCTTCAAGCAACATTCAGGGATACTCGTGGATAAAAGTTCTTCAATCGTGAATATCACAAGATTCGTCGGCAAGATCGACGTATGTTTACGATCCCAATTCATTCGTCGTCGTCGTCGTCGTCATCGAATTCTTCATCTATAGGTTTCCTTTTCAACTGCCAAGCCAGTATTCGCTGTTCTAGCATGTAAACGGCGCGCACCGTTTCCTGCAGCGAGAGACCAGCAACAGTTCCTAGACTCAAAGTCAGCGCTACATATAATCAGACCTGTACAACAGTGTTCTTACCTGCTGCTTCGTAAAACAGCCGCGCAACTTCGGACAAGTCCTCGACTACACGGAAGGCCTCGTACGTGGCATTGCTACCATTCTGAGCCGCGTTTTCTGGGTCCAGACCTTCGTCCTCGTAGGGTTTGACTGATCGAGCAAGACTTCTTATCAGCTTGTTGTCGAGCTCTTTTTCGGTGACTTCGGGGCGTGGTGGTTGGAGGACGGGCGCGTTCTCGGAAGGGAAGAACCCGGTGATTGCGTTGTTGTCTGTACGTTGTGTTAATCTTCCACTAAGTCTATAAATTACTGTGACGTGACCTACTCTTTTTATCGATTGTGCTTGCTATGTGGGCAAAGTACGCATCGAGCTGCTCGGGTGTCATGGAGATGATCTCGTCTGCCGCCACCTTGTCAAACATGGATTCGTCGTCAATCGCCTGAGACTCGACCACAGGCTCCTTGATATATTCCCGCCAGTCGTCCCAGCTGAAGCGGAAGTTCTGCCGCATATCGGTGATTTGAACCAAGGGGTAGTCATTGGCGAAGGGGAGGCAAAGCTTGGTGGCAACGATGATGGAAGCGACGAGCAATGTCTCGGGATGATCGATAATGAAGACTCGTGATTTACGTATCGGTAGTTGGAAGTCCATGTTCATGACTGCCATGGCCCTCCTCGCAACGACCAGCACCTCGACTAAGACACGATTAGATACTGTTATCCCCAGTGTGAGCATGAGACCGACTTGGCAAAGCTAGATGTCTTGCGTATTGAACAGCCATAGCGGTGACGCTCATGGCTGGGAACACCATCTCGTAGTTGCGATAATACGAGAGGGCCATATCCAACACAGCGCTTTGCAAATCGGATCCTTTCAGTCTTGCGCGAAGGGGTAGCTTCAGTGCCCTTGTGTATGCAGAGGGTAGTCTGTCCTGCATCTCTTGAGGCAGGTCATAATACTGTGTTTTGTTAGTTGTGAAGTTGGGAAAGCTACTGAAAGGAAAGAGAACGTTGTCTTACTGCTCTCTTGTATGAAATATGGCCATCGTTGACCCAGCGGCATACTTCTCCGATCCGAGTAGGTATCCGCAAAAGCAGACATGCCAGGTAAAAGAGGACGAGAGTGTCCAGCATTCTCGGCATCGGCCAGTCTGGGCCTCGCTCAGGATCCCAGCTCTGCGCCCTCCGTGTATGTTTATTGGCGCTCGTAGTCTGCTCTTTTGCCTCCGGCTGCGAGCTAAACATCTCGAGCTTTTCATCTGGGGCATCGTCCTCTGGAGCAAGGAAGCCAGAGCCACGGGTCCGGAGATCCCATAAATCGCGAACCACGGTCTCCAGCTCTTCTCTGTAGCCCTTTGTGTTGATCAGCCATCGCAGCTGATTTCTCATGACCAACTGGAGACATTCAAGGTAGAGGTTCTTTCCAGCTTGGCCGCCGAGATGGCGCAGCTCCCTCTCTTTGATATCCTTCTCGCGCCTCACGGCGGCACCGTGCTTGCCAGCGTCATCTTCATTACCAACTTCGAATTGGACGAAACCCTGGATACTCGTTACTATCACGGTCCAGGTGAGTAATATCGTTTGCGCTTTTTGGGCATACCTCGACTTGGTGGCCGTTGGAGCAGAAGCGCAGGCCGTTCTCTAGATACCATTTCCGCGCGCCGCACTCGTGGCACCGTTCTCCTCGAGAAAACTTGCGAAGATCCCGCCGCTCATCCATCTCCCTTCATAGATCCAGCATCAAATGCGAAGGTGGACCGCGTGTATACCAGGCAATGACGGAGAATGCCCTAAAACGGGCCTGATGAGCGAGGTGCTACCTTAGGTTTCGTCTCGGATGTTTGATGGAAGATGAAAAATGGCCACAGTTCTCCCAGCTGGGAGCCGCAGAAAGTCCTAGGTCGGCTTACAATTTCTGTACATCGCCATTCACCAAGCATAGAGCATTTTGTGTACTTGTTTAGCCTTCAAGATGCTTTATAGAAAACAGCCGCCTTTGTCAATTTTTTGCCCCAACCTAACGGTCTCTATCCTCTTATTCACTTTATCGCTAACAAGGTCGGGACGAGGTCCCTCCACCACTTATCGCTTATCGCGTCCTTCTTGGAAATAAACGGGCCACTAGACTATTATTTGGACAGTCACAAAATAGCTGAGCATGAGCATCAAATGTCACTTCACATAATGGTGAGCATAATACAAAGAAGGGCTGTCAAAGTCTCGATTGCCTTCCATCGGACAGATTCTCTCAAATCCCCATGTTCTCCCATGATATTTTTTTTCTCTCTCTCTTGAACTTCCCGCTACGAATATCGTGACATATAGCATTGCAGCAGGTGAGTAGGAAACAAAGGAAAATCGAGGCCTCGATTCAGGCGCTTGTAGTCGCCGAATTTCATAGCCAGCAGACGATTCTGTCCAGATAGGATCCCTGTATGTGACGCCCAACTCGTCGCCCATGGATATTTGATGTGCAAGATTCGTCAACCATCAAAAACGCTATCCCTCCAGCACAGTCCATCCTCCAATGGGGCTGGCCGTTCGGCCAAGAGCAAGCTCAAGTTGGGTGCGAAACGAAGGTAAGGCGCTTTAACCCTGGCGGGGGGCCTCCTTGGCCTCAACAGCGCTCTCCTCACCCATGGAAGTGAGAATGACAACGTCTGTGAACGACAGTTAGCCCCACATGTCACTGATAACACGGATACAAAACTCCGCAGTGATCGGGGGAGGGGCCACTTACT
This sequence comes from Stylonectria norvegica, assembly GCA_014621405.1. Taxonomy (NCBI): domain Eukaryota; kingdom Fungi; phylum Ascomycota; class Sordariomycetes; order Hypocreales; family Nectriaceae; genus Stylonectria; species Stylonectria norvegica. Next base: position 81,893 of record JAANBC010000091.1, on the reverse strand, counting down.
CGTGTCCTTCTCGTCGGTCTTGAAGAGCTTGGTGATCTTGTCACCGATCTCACCATCAGGCATGCGGACGTCGTCCTTGAGGTCGCCGTCGTCGTTCATGAGGGAGAGGAAGCCGTCGTCGGAGATATCAATCTGGCACGCATGTTAGTCGGGCCGGGGGAGGGGAAACCTGGAGGGGCCCATGGGAAGCGGGGCAAGGGTTCACGAACCAGCTGGAATTCGCGACGAGTGACGTTGGGGACATCCATGTTGTGGGTGGACGGGCAAAGTTCCTCGTACTTTCGGGCAGTGAAGATATCGAGGGCGACGAGATGGACCTTGGCGTGACCGTGCTTGCCGGTCTTGGAGGTGGACATGTCGACAATCTTGCAGGGACGGCTCTTGATGACAACGAAACCACCCTTGCGCAGAGCAGAGCACTGCATGGGGTAGGTGAGCGAGGCACCGGCATCGGCCGAGTCGAAGGTGTGCTCATGCTGCAGAAACGATGGCAATTAGCAGGAGAGCAAGACGCAGATGGTAGTAATGATGGTGAGGGAGCTGCGGGTGCTGGCGATGGGCGGGCGATGGCTGGCAGCGCAGCGAAACAGAGCGGGCGTGTTTCCCGTTGACGGTGTTTTGGTTCGTGGGGCACGCATCACCACGACCACGAGGAGAATGCGGGGTGAATTTTGTGGCCAGGAAAACGGCGCAAGGGCTCAGCGGAGGCGCGAGCGGGGAGAACTCACATCGTCAGCCATGGTGAAGGTATTGACTTGAAGTCGAGGTCCTGGAGAAGAAGAAGAGAGGCGGCTGAGAATTGATCAAGGCACCGAAAGGCTGGACAGGTGCTGGGAGTGGATGGGGAGGAGGAAAGGAAGGAAAGGGCCAAACTCGGGAGGAGGATGGAGGGGGAGAAAAAGGTGCGAAGTCTTGGACGGGATTTTTTTCCTCGGAGCTGTGATTGGGCGTGATAGGGCAAGGCAGTGGGTACTACATGTATTAGCGGTCCCTACCGAGTAGAGAGCCTAGGTACTACCTAACAGAGGGCCTCCTCCGGTGACTCTGCCGGTCAGGGCTTTCAGGCCGCCAAATGACTGAGGTGCCCTGGGCTCCCTGCCTGAAAGGCGTGCAACCTGGGAACCTTCACTGGAAATTCGCAGAGGGCTGGGGTGGGCTTGTTTACATGTACAGTGGGATGGATGGTGGGATACATGTGCAGTCCTGGCCATGGTCCGCCAAACATTGAACTCGCCCCCCTCCATCCCTGATACACAATGATTCGCTCGACATCCTTGAATGGAAGATTTACAGATCCACGCCTCCATAAATCCATGAATCCATGAAAGGGAGATCTCACACGGACCTGTGGACGCACAAAACCGCTGTCAACCAGCCCCTCTCTGATCAACGCCTACCTACAAGCTAGAGTGGAGTTCTCGACGCCTCGAAACCAGCCTCGACCCCTCACCTCACTAACAGCTGAGCTCGAGCCGTTGGGCACTCGGGCTGCCAGCAGTGGCGCATGTATGGCATAGTGACACTCAAACCCTGCCAGTCACTTTGAGCTTGAGGTCGAGGGCCGAGGCACACCGACGTACAATTGGACCTACCTTAGAGAAAGCAACAAAGCACCGAGTAAATACTCTCGTTTTGAAGTAATACCAGGGTTTTAACCAAGTCTTTTTATAAATACCTTAGTACTTGAGGTAGGTAAGGTAGCCAGCCATTTAGATACCTTATATAGATCTATATACTACCTACTCTTTAATATTTCTCTCTCCCGAGAATGCCGCTACATAATCTGGTACATTCCAATAAAAGGGTCGGAAATCCGTAATCTTGCCATCCTTCACTGTTATAACCTGGACCATTGGATGGCGTAACGTTTCCCCATTCCGTCGTGCCTTCGTCACCAACGTACATAAAACCACGACTTGGTCGCCGTTCTCCAGAAACTTCGCGTCTTGAACGTCAACTGACGTAAAGCAGTCGCTCATTTTAGCCGCCCAATCTGCATATCGTTCAACGCCACGGTACTCGCCACCCCAGGGAAGGTCGGGCGTCTGATGAAGGACCACGTCTGGAGACAAGGTGCTGGCGAATTCGTCGAAAGATGCGCCACCCGCTTTTCCGCCAGCCGTCATATAGCGACGTTCGGCTTCGTAAAAGGCCATGAGAACTTGAGTGGGAGACATGTCCTGAGGTGTCGCCATTGTCGTCCGTCTGATTGAGGATATTGATTTCGATGGTTTTTTATAAAGTATATGGTATATTTCCAAGGAGTTTCGACTGCACTGGATATCATGAATTTGCTGCTACATGTAACGAGTCTCCAATCCGATTTGAGACAATTCTTCCTTTATTTACATGTTGACATGTCAATTAGCATCTACTTGCGGCACACTCCCGAGGAACTCCGCGAACTCCGTTGGGAGATGGCCTCCGCTATCCGGGAATTCCGGGTACAAGCCGCGGCGTCCAACTCCGGCTTGAGGTCTCGCGAGCATGTCGGGTACATGCCGCGGCGAGCTACATTACCAACTTCGCCGCTCCATGCTAATGAGCATGTATCGTGTGAAAATGTAATTAACTGGCCCAGCTTCATATCTCTTGGAAAGGGACCATTTCTGTCGCCTCATTAGATTCAAGGCTATCCTAAAACCATCAAATCAATTACCAAGTCTTACATCTGCTTGCGATGAACCTCCCCGAAAAGCAGACTTGCGCTTGGGTCCAGCAACCCGGCCCTGGTGCCGTGATCGAATTCCGAGAAATCGAAGTCCCTACTCCCGGCCCGGGGGAGGTCCTTGTGAAGCTGGAGGTTTCAGGAGTGTGGTGAGCCGGCCATATTATATTTGTATCAGACCTAAGTGCGGGAGTTAACATTCGGTGTCCTCCAAGTCATTCAGACCATCATTCCATTTTCGGAAACACCCCCATGACAACGCATATTGCCGGTCATGAAGGTGTTGGTACTGTTGTTGCAGGTATGCTTCTCCTACACCATACATCGGGATGCTTTTGTTTGATCAGCGGCATTAACAGCGTCATATAGTTGGGACTGGGGGTTTCCAAAACATGCTGAATAGCCGAGTTGGTGTCTCGTATGTTTTGCCCTGCTCTGCAAGGAATATTCATTTTAATGAGAGAAACGCCCCATAGTTGGCTTCATCGAGCATGCGAAAAGTGCGAGATCTGCAACTTGGATTACACACATTGCCCACATCAAGACAACACGGGAAGAGTAAGTGATCCATGTGGGCTGTCGCTTTAAAGGGGAGGGGACTTAGGCTAACAGTGTTTTACTTATCTAGAATGTCTCTGGAACTTTTCAACGTAAGGACTCCAGATCGTCAGATCGTATTACCCATTGTGCTAAATAAAACAGAATACTGCGTGGCCGATGCCAATTACGTCTGCAAAATCCCGGACACGGTCCCCGCTGCCATTGCTGCACCACTGCTTTGCGGTGGCATTACCATGTATAGTGCTCTCGTCAAGGCTGATCTAGCACCAGGAGATTTCGTTGTCATACCCGGAGCTGGTGGAGGCTTGGGGCATCTGGGAGTGCAGATTGCTACGAGCATGGGGTACCAGGTGATTGCCATTGACTCCGGCTGGGAGAAAGAAGCCGTGTGCAACAAGTCTGGTGCCAAAGTCTTCTTGGATTTCCGCGAGGGCGCTCTGGTCCAACGCGTCAAGGACGCTACAAACGGAATCGGTGCACATGCAGTCATCTGCATCACAGGAGCTCCCTCTGCGTACGACAGCGCCCTAGACATGCTTCGGAATTGTGGGAAGCTCCTCTGTGTAGGGATACCGCCGTCCTCTTATCGGCTGCAAATCGATCCTTTTCAGATGCTGGTTCGCGGGCTGAGAGTCATCGGCTCGTCAGTGGGAAACAAGGCCCAGATGGGGATTTTGATGGATATGGTATTGGAGGGGAAATTGAAACCTGAGATACAAGTCATGGACTTCCATGCCTTGGGTGCTGTAATGGACAGGCTAGAGACCGGGTCCATCGCCGGAAGAGCAGTTCTCAAGATCCCACAATAGTATCAAGATTCACCAAGACAAAGATGTTAGGGACAATGCGATACAATTAATAGTACATAAAAATAACAAAGATATTAAATTCGACGGTTGGCGCCCTTCCTCAGGGAGTCTAAAGTTAAATATGCCGAACTACGCCGCTCCTAATGTTAAAGTCAACAAGGAAATATTACTTTCTTCAAGCCGCAGGTGTTGCCTAAGAGAGTTCTAAGACTTCCATTTATTCTTTTATTTTCTTTGTTACGTTATCATGGATCCCCGTAAGAACTCAGCTATACTGTGTCTATGTCAATCCCTCCACGTTATAGACTTCGTTTGCAACCACTCCGACATCCCAGCTTCTCCGTTGAATCTACCGAAACCGCTGTTTTTAGTGCCGCCATGTGGCAGAGACACCTCGTCATGTATAGTCATATTGTTAATATGTACTGCGCCTGTTTCAAGCCGCTTTGCAATCTTGAAACCACGGCGAAGATCCTCGCTGAATACGGATGCCGAGAGACCGTAATGGGTATCGTTGGCCAGCGCGACAGCTTCCTCATCACCTTCAACTGTATAAAGGGCCACTAAGGGCCCGAAAGACTCCTGGTAGAAGACGTCCATAGTCGCGTTGACATGCTCGACGACCACAGGGCGCATACGATTTGAGTCTCCCGCTTCTGGCGCAGGCCGCTCACCGTGCAGCACGTTGGCCCCTTTTGAGACTGCGTCATGGACAAGCCTATGAACTTTGGCCGTACTCGACTTGTTGATGAGCGTGAGGGCTGGCGAGTCGGCACTGAAGGTGTTCTCGATGGCAAGTTTCAAGCAAGACTTGAAGTCTTTTGCTATCTTGGAGTTGACAATGATGCGTTCTGTACTCATACACACTTGGCCTGCATGACTAAAAGCCCCAAGTGCACATTGTTGTGCCGCCAACTCAACATTTGCATCCTCACATACAATAGCCGAGTTTTTGCCCCCAAGCTCGAGCAGACACGGTTTGATATGTCTCCCACAGAGCTCGGCGATGATCGATCCCACCTTTTCGCTGCCGGTGAAGTTTACTTTCCGAATTGCTGGATGCGATACCAGCTGACTTGTGATCTTAGCTGCATCTTCGGGGCGATGGTAGATTGTGTTCAGACAACCTGATGGAAGGCCCGCTTCGTGAAGTATAGATACGAAGTGCCAATAGGTCGCCGGCGACAGTTCCGGTCCCTTCAGGATGACTGTGTTTCCCGCGGCAAGAGGGAACAGACAGGCTCTCATCCCGAGAGTATGGGGAGCATTCCAAGGTGCAATTCCCAACACTACTCCAAAGGGTCGGCGAACGATGATCGCACTGTTCCCCGTTTCGTCAGGGTCGATAAAAGATCCAGCTTGACCAGAGAGACCAGCAACTTGAAGACAAATATCCATGGCGGTCTTGTATTCGAAGCCGAACATCGCCGCTGGAACCCCGGTCTCCGTACGGCTGTAAGCTAGGCTCTGCTCCTGACGATCTTTCAGCAGTTGATATGCTCGGAGGAAGATGTCGCGTCTCTCCCAAGGCTTGGTAAAGCGCCAGGACTCGAAAGCCTTCTCAGCCGAGGCGATAGCGTTACCGACATCCTTCTCGGTGGCGGAGGAGCATTTCCACAGGAGCTGCTGGTTCACAGGTGATATAACGTCGAATGTCGTGTCAGTGACCAGCTGTTCACCGTCAAGCCAAAGAGGTACAACAGAGTTTATATCGAAAGCCACTGCCATGCTGAAAGTTTTGTATAAGATGGTTCTCTAACTACCTAGTTGGGCAAACGTGTGGGAGATGTTTAGGTCCCTCCTCTTGATTAAGTACTTAGTACTAGGACTTTTATTGGGAAATGTTATAGCCGGACCTAGATGCCTAAGATTTTCTGTACGACTTCGTCTTAGATTGAGCGAGACTCCGAAAACTCCGCGGGCTCGCCGGGAGCCAGCCGCGGCATCACAGGAGATTCATAAGCGCACTTGACTAGAACACAGCCTTATTTTCACTAGGGGCATCAGACTCAGGAGTAACCGGCTGAGGTCTGGAAAGAAAATAAACTAAATCTCAAAGGAAGATTAAGTGGGTATATGGCCATCAAGCAGTGCAGTACCACAAGGCACGACCTACTGGCTCGTATGTACATATATTGAATTCTTTGGAGTCCTACGAACTTACTAAGGGTGGCGCTTGCACAATTTCGGTCTCGCTAAAGGTTTCAATCATGAGACAACATGCCATTCCGCCTGCACAGGTGACTACTTTTATGGTATGCCAGCCTGCTACTAAGAGAAAGATCTTTGCCGTCTTTTCCAATCATACATCGCAAGAAGAGGTCAAGGTCATAGAAAAACATAATCCTAACTCTCCCTCATAGTCAGCTTTCTCATCGTAGCTGGTTGTAAGCACAGTACAATACTCTCCCCAGTCAAGGACTATTATGTTTAGCTTGCATAAAACAGGGGAGATCTCAGATAGGGGCAACTTTCGCCCAGCTTGCTAGACTGAGCAGGTTGAAGAATCTCCAGCTAAGAAATGTGTGATTATGCTAACCTAGATATACTAGTATCTATTATCTACAGTCTCAGCTAATAAAACATCATTTTGTAACTACTGATATTTACTGCCAAGCCAGAGCTGCTGCGTAATGGTAACCACACCCGCAAATATAACTATGATTCCAGAACATAGTGCGGCACTACCACCCATTCCAAGTGAAGTGAACATCAGAGGGAACCAGAATGGACCGATCTATAAAAGCATTAGCATGGCAACTTCTCCTAACGACTCTGTTTGGACACATACAAAGCTCCAAATCTGTCGGATCATAATGATAACCACGCCAACCTCTCCAGACCTATCGAGATTTTTCTCAACGGCATCTAATTCGCGATGAGTGAGAGACATCACAAATCCGTCAAGATTCACTCACAAGTGAACAGCACCGTGGTGAACATTTGGTTGCCAGCTGCGGTGATACCAAGCCCAATGTCAGGGTGAACATTCCATTGACCTGGCCTGGATTTGCCAAGTGTGACAAGAAACGTGGTGAGTCCTGCAATGCAGAGAACTAATGCAGGATATGAGAGCCAAAGGCGCTGTTCGGCGGGAGGCACACGGTTCTTAGATCCACGGTTGCGAATCCAGTCACTCAAGGTGCCGACAACCAATTCTCCGATGATGTTTCTAGTGAAGACAACCAGTGAGTGATTTGAACTTTCGACAGCAAGACTGAGCCAAAAAGACTTACCCAATGACCAGTGGGATGAAGTTTAAACCAATTGACTCAAAATCGAGCCCAAACTTGACACCCAGCAAGGCAGGGATCTCGATGCATACGAGCACGCTGCAAAAGGCAAACACGATGCTATGTGAGAGAACCGATGTGGAAACGCTGATATTGCGAAGCAGCGCAATTGGAGCCCAGAAGTCGTAAAAGGTTAGAGGGGTCGAGCCAGGAATTCTACCGAATTTGAAATACTTCTGCCACGATATCGACGAAGTCTTCTGGTTGTCAACCGAGGGACCGTATACTGCATCTCGTACGTATCTGCTTTCCGGCGAGAAGAGTAGGTATCCAAGGAATTGCAAACCATTGATCTGGATATTATCAGCCAGACATCCCTTCTGATCCATCAAAGAGCAATCGTACCATGGTAAAGATCCAAAAGATCCAGCGCCAGCCGACTCGTGTAGCGACGAATCCCATAAGCAGGGGGCCAAGGGGGTTTCTATCCAAAGGTTATCATTTGTCGTATCATTTAGTGAGAAATTGACCAGGAAACCTTACCCAATAGTGACCATAAGGCTATCGTCCGTTCATGTCAGTAACTTAAAATAGGGTTCTCATTGTCTGGGGCATCTTACGTCCATACTCCCTATAATAGAAAGGCGTTAGTCCACATCTAACACCAAGAGGAAAGGCGAGGGACATACCAGTTTCTGGGCCCTCTCTTTTGAGAAAAACAACTCGACCACCACAGCTGCCCCAATCGCTCCAGCAGGCGAGTTGAAGAATGCCTGGAAGATACGCGCCACCATCATTTGGCCATAGGTATGCGAACATGCGCATCCAATGTTGGACGCCATTGATAGGAGTGTCGATGCTAACCACACGGGTCTCCTCCCGAATCTCTGGGACAGCGGGCACCAGAATAAGGGGGCCACGCCTAAGATGAGGATCTAGATACATTCGTCAGAAGACGGAAACACCGAATGTAGATTCCCCAACTTTACCTGGCTTGAGACGGTGTACGATGCAGCATTCAGAGAGACATTGAATTCATTGGAAAAGGCTTGGAAAGCTGAGATTGGCCCTCCCGTCATGAAGCCAATCATCAGGGCATGGAACGAGAGGAGAAAAAGATTTGTCAATGACTGTGTCCTCGTCAGTATCGGTTTCTACACGCGTATACGACGTAGTCGAGGAGTTGGACCCTACCTGCCATCGTGGCCAGTTGTGCGGATCGTTCGGGTCCTCTGAGGGCATCGGATCGATCTCGAGGGTACCATGACGTTGAAGAATGTACTCCTTATGCGTAGAAGTCATTTGCGCAATGATGAAGGCCATACTCCCAGGCTCGAGGCAATCTTGCTTGCCATGTTCGGCGTCGTGTTCCGACAGCTCCATGTGTTGAGACTCCACACCCGGCTTGTTCTCGCGGTTCGATTCCTCTGCCATTGCTCGAGCGACTGCCATGGTCGATAGCTGCGTGTTGGAAGATTGAAATGATGTGTAAGGCTGTTAAAGGGAGGCAGGCTTGAACTGCGATCCATACGAGATGTCGAGGGGACAGGTCTCCATATAGCTATTTAACAGACAGTCTACGACGGACTATCCCTATAGTCTGGGCTTCTCATGTACTTTGGCCAAGCAATCCAATGTCCCCGTACAGATGGTATCGAGGCTCACGGGGATCTCTGCCGCGGAAGAACCCGACATGGGCCGCGGGTTGAAGTCCAGAATAGCGCTAGACATGGACTCGACCTTAGACTGTAGTCTTTAGTCTACGGTATAGATCTAAGGACCCAAAGTAAAGGCGGGGAAAACAACTCGAATGCGGGGGAGCAACTGTGTAAGTGCTACTACTAGTACTAGTTCTATTACTATTATTACTACTAGTAAGTATCAAGTTAGAACTGCCAGTTCACTTCGTACTTGGGAAGTTTTCGTACTGCTAGTCTACATATACGGGCATGCACAGTGTTGTACAAATACCGTATTCCGGACGGAAGAGAGCCGGTCAGAGCCGTGCAAGCCTAGAAGGTGATGGGCCTCCTCCCCGAGGCATCTCAGCCGGGGCTTCTCTCCTCCACAATCGCATGCGTTCTATCTCCTACCATCACCGACAACATGCTCCACGTTCAACATGGCCCCTGACACTGGCAGTAACTCCTCAGATCTCTCATCGCATCCACCGGCCCCGAAGCGACGGCGTGTATCGTTGGCTTGCATCGCCTGTAGGACGCGTAAATCACGTGTATGCAAGCTCCCTCAGCAACAGTTTGTCTTCATTTCGTCTTGGATCGGTATACTGACTATGAGGACAGTGCAGCGGCCAGCGTCCAAAGTGCAGCAGCTGTATCGAGCTGGAGCTGACATGCCAGTATGTGGCATCGGCGGAATCAGACCAGACCGTCGTGGTAGGAAAGGAGTACGCCATCAATGTCACTGCGTGTATCACGTATGTAGTTCTGGCTGGCCTCGCTAATATAGTAGTTTGCAGACACTTTCAGGCTATTGAAGACCGGCTCCAACAGTTGGAATCGCTGCTCAGTCAGCATGGATCTGACACGGCGACAGAAAACGGAGGGCTGGAAAGAATCGCACCCTCGAGGGAGGCGAGAAGGCGCCGACAACTTGTGAACTTTGCAGATTCTCCCCAGGCACTTCCACAAGACACTCCCGAATTCAATGTGATATCGCCCAGCGTTGGCCAAGTCGACAACCATATCGAATATGAAGATCCTACCGATGGTATGGGTCATTTTGTCTTTGCTGACGAGGAGGATCGCGCATTCTTTGGTAAACAACCAGATCTCTCTCTTCTTGTCAGAGAGGCAACCACTCAGCCGCCCACTGACCGTATGCTTAGGTCCATCGTCCAACATTGCTTTCACCTCGGATCTTTCGCGGACATTGAAACGTCTGTCGCGAAGCCGGGGCCACCTGACGCCTGGTAGTACCGAGCAGACGGGATACCTAGACTTTCGCATCGCAAGAGTCTCGCGACCTGCATCTGTGGCACCGCGAACAGCGTCTCGGGGTAGTTCCAATACTGTCGAAACATCCTCGTCCATCTACTATCTGCCTCCCGACACAGAGGTTATAGCGCTCATCGACAAGTACTTCTCCAACACTGGTTTGCTTTTTCCATACCTTCATGAAGAAACCTTCCGGGAGACATACGCTCGCGTGAAGCAGAATAATATTGCTATCCGCCGCACATGGCTGGGAGTCTTGAACATGGTGCTTGCTATGGCCATTCATACTTCTGTAAAAACCCAAGGGGATGTTGAGGAGCGGCAGATGCTATCAGACGCATTTTACCGCCGCGCGGATCAACTTTGCGAGGGCCAGGTTATGAATGGAGCAAGTCTAGAAATTGGTGAGTTCTCGAAATGTCTTCTTCCCCAGCCGTCGGTCATTCGAGGACATGCCTTCTTGATTCAGGGACATTTGCTGATTGTGTTGCGACCCAAGTCCAATACCTGCTCTTGGTCAGCCAGTACAAGCAGGGAACCAAGTCTTCCATTCAGACTTGGTCAACCCACGGACTTGCTGTCAAGGTTGCTCTGCAGCTGGGCCTTCACTCGCCGGAAGCATCGAACCGATTTCCAGCCGTGGAACGTGAGATTAGGAAGAGGACATGGTTTGGATGTGTTGTTTTGGATCGGTAAGTTGATTCATCGAAGAAGCAGTTCCAAGATGTTATGGTTGACAGCTTTTCAGAAGTCTTAGTATGACATTTGGGCGTCCCGCCTCCATTCCGGAGTCATACTGCCGTCTCGAAATGCCACTATATTACGACCTCATTGACTCACGGGAGCGGCCAGCTGAATCTAATCTTCGGTGTCGTCTGAGCTCGGACTTCTTTACTGCTACCGTGTGAGTTGCATCGATTTCGCGCTTAACTTGAGACCGAAGGCCGCCATCATGTACTAGGCACTGATTATGTTGGTTCAGCAAACTGTATTCCATCATGGGTCATACAATAGAGCTTCTTTACGGCAACAACATGAGCGACGAGAACAAACTACCCAACTACGAGCTCACTATTCGCGTCCTCAAGATGCGCCATTCTCTTGACGAGTGGAGCAGGGAAATACCGCCCACAATGCGTCTCATTCAGGAGCAGGATATCTCCAATCACACAACCAAGGACCTGACTCTCGACCGCTTCCACACCATTCTAACCCTCCGCTATCACAACTTGCGGATTCTAATTCACCGCGGGGTCCTCGTTCAGCTATGTGACCATATGGACGACCTCGGCTCACAGAACTATGACATTCTTGCGTTGATGGATGCCGCAAGAAGTACCGTGAAGATTTGTGTCGAGTCGGCGACAGACATCATCATGCTCGTCCATGCCACTGTTCGATACGATGGGGTTAGCCGGGGTCTTCTAGGCGCATGGTGGTTCACCCTTTATTACGGTAAGTTCACGCCATACTCTTCTCCCTTCCCTTTGAAGGAGAAAAAAGGTGCACTGATAATGAAACTCGTTTAAACAGCGTTCGATGCAGCCTTGGTACTTTTTACCATCTTGTTGTTACTGAGGCGATCTCCTGACATCGGGTTCCCATCATCGGCAACTCCTGAGTCGCTTAGACATACGTTTACAATCTGTGTTGAGGCACTCCATCGCCTTGATAAGGGAAACTACACTGTAGAGCGATGCTACAACTGTCTACAGAGATTGGGCCGGGTGCTGAACATGACTGGTATGCAAACCATCTTCTCCTGGCGATCTAGCGTTTTAGTACGCGTGACCGTCAAGCTGCTATCTCAGACTAATCCATCTGCTAGACGTGAGTCACCAGCAGAGCCCTGCGATTGGATTGGGTTCGACTGAAAGCTTTATGGATTCGAGTGAATTCAGGGAAGATAGAAGGCTGGACGGGATGTCTTCTTTTATCGACGAAGACTTATCTTTTCTTGACTTCAACTTCATGGGGAATGAACGGCTGAACTTTGCAAATGAGTTCGAAATGACCTAGACGTTCTAGGTTTTTTGAGTGGATGATTTATGTCAACTCCAGGTTGCCGATTAAACTAATAAACTGACTGATCTGTCATTACGTATGTTACTATGCTGACTCTATATCCAACTATCGTTCTCTCTTAGACTTATGAAAAGAGCCCTCACTTCTTTACGCTTTAGATACTTTATTGACACTTATAAGAATGCTAGGGAAATCCTTCTTAGACCGTTTATCCGGGGACCGTTCAATTTACTTGGCTCTATGAGGAGAATAATAGAGTGGTTTCGCATATGAACTGCCTTCAAAGACACCATGTAGCGGCTCACGAGCGATTTCACAAGTGAATTCTCTAACATGCAGGGCCGCCAGCTGGTTTACACGCATCTTTCTTCTACCTTACTCTATATCCTCTGTGTTCCGCTTAACGCTCTCTGCCAGACTTGTCCATCCGTTCTTCCCCAAATCCTGCAGCAGCCTCTCAGCCCGCCTCCGAGGTAAAATATCTGACAGATCACTCTCGCTCTGGAAATTATCGGGGAACGTGCGTCCGGGGTACAGACGACGCAGGATAGCAAGAATCCCGTCGCCGTTGACAGGCTCGGCGAAGGCAAAGACACGCTCTGACTCAACGCCTGGGTGGATGGCAGCCGCGACATGAAGTAAAGCGTTATCTTGCACATCGACGAAATACTCTAGAAGTCATTTCTGGTTAGCTAATTATTCACTCATTACGCTATCACAAGCCGAGAAGGGCAGTGGAGAGTGTCACGCACGAGCTGGCAAGCCGGCCAACGGCTCTGGGTTACCCCTGAATAGCTCGGCCACCATGCCGGACGTGGACGGGTGGCCCTGGTTGGTAACATCGAGGCTTGCTCCAAAGTTGATATTGGGCAAGACGGCGTTCAGCACGAAAGCTGGTTTTCTCTCGCGCACGAACTTCCACGCCTCTCTCTCGGCCAGCGTCTTGCTGGCGGCGTAGACGAGATATGCACGCTCAGATTCGTAAGGCGGGTCGCGGTACGCGGCAGTGACTACTTCGTCGTTCCACGTCCCGCTTGTTACCACCACGGGGTCATTTGGCTTCGGGATCAATGCCGCGGCTGAAGACGACGTCAGAACAAAGCGCTTCACGCTCGGCTCCCCCGCTGCGGCCTCAAGGGCATTCACTGTTCCCGCCACGGTACCGGGAACGACTTCGTACGGGTTCGGGTTCATTGTGTAGTTCGTTGCTGTATGGATCACCGCAGAGACGCCTATCATGGGCGTAGAACGTGCTATCAGCCAAGAAAGTGTGCTACATCCTATGATGCATGAACTTACCTTTCACAACTTGATCAAATGCGCCCTCTGACTCCATGTTCGGGACAGCTACCAATTCGAATCTCCCAGTCCCATACTTGCGATCGAATAGGCTGGTAACCCACGCATTGTTCTGAGGGTTACGGGTGGTTCCGCGCACCTTGTAACCATGCCTGAGGAATTGGTCCGCGATGTTAGATGCTATGAACCCATTAACGCCTGTGATGAGTACCGTTGACTCTTTAGGTATTGCGGGAGATTCGATGGCGGACATTACAATGACCTTATACTGTCAAAGTCTAATGGAAGAGGAAGAACTTGGAAGGCCTGATTTCGAGTATGCAAGCGTGTGACGAAAACTTGTCTGTCAATTATCAAGGTTATATATATTCTCTGACATTCTCGGTATTGAGAACGGTAGCCTGGTCCGATACGATCTAATGTTTCTGTATTTGACAAATGCCTCCGATGTCTCCTTTCGGGTTACGGAATGCTCTAGCTTGGAAAGGAGTTTCACCCGCGGGATCCCGCGGGATGGAAGTACGTGGTGGGGATCTGAACCTGAAGATTGGCATATCACGTGAATGTGCTAGCATTGGTCCCCGCCTGACAACTCAATCCCAATCAGGAAACCCCATATTACCAAGCCCCAGAAAGTCCTCACCGAGCGGCCGCCCAATCATGCGCCGACACACACCGAGCTCTACGCAGCCTTGCTGCAAGCTCGCTGGAAGCTCCGTCAGATTGACCTCTCTAACAGCCTCGCCGCCCTGACTGCACTCGCCCTCCGTCTTTTTCTGGACTTTGGCCCGGTAACCGTCGACCATGCCATGATTGCGCTTCCACCTTGACAGCTGCTCCCTCAAGCAATCCTCTCGTGCACACTCATACAAGCCCACTTCGCGCCATGTGGCTCGACCGACTGGCCGGAGGGCAACCTGGCATCTCGGGATCATCCACCCCTCAGCCCGCCAGCAGACCATACTCGCCGCTACCTCGCAGGACGTCGAGCACTCTCAGCCCCTATGTCACATCACAGCGCGCGGGCGTCTCACCTAGGGTGTCATCGCTGTCGCTCGTATCCAACGACTCCTCCTCGTCCCTACTGTCGTCGTCGCGCAAACCGAACGGGTCGGGCTTGAAGCAAGCGTCTGCCGTCGACCCTAGTGCCGACTCTCTTTTGGTCCTGGACAAGGTGTTAGCTTCGGTTCCGAGCGGAGATGGACACGATGCGAAACGGAAGAGTCTTATCACGGAGGAGGATCTCGAACTTGACTTCGACTTTGGTGGGCTGTCGTTAAAGGAACTGGCTACGTCGCAAACCCCCGAGGTGGCCACGTCAAGCACAAGGAGGCCACAAACGATCGACAAGGGTAGGAATCTCAAACACAACTGTTCGATTACGCTAAAAGTCGAACTATAGGCGAAAAGGAGAAATCGAAACTCGAAGACCTCCACCGATCAATATCAGCATGCGACGACGTCCTAAACTCAGTCAAGAGAAATCTCGAGAGTTTTCGCAACGATCTCGCCAACGTATCCGACGAAATCGAATCTCTGCAAGCGCGATCAACCGCCCTAAACAAGAGATTGGAGAATCGAAGTCGAGTAGAAAAAGCCCTGGCACCACTGGCCGAAGAACTTAGCTTATCACCCGAGATCATATCCAAGATCTCCGAAGGGCAGATTGACGAGACGTGGATCAAGGTGCTCGCCGAGCTGGACAGGAGGGCCGTTCTATTCAAGAGCAAAGCTGGCTCCCGCCCGAGTAAAGCAGCAGACGACCTTGGCCCTCTCTTGGAGAAACTGACCCTCAAGGTACGATTCCCAGCATCTGTTGACGACCTTGACTAATTGTACCAGGCCATCGAACGCATTCGTGACTTCCTCGTGGCCCAGATTAAAGCCCTTCGGTCACCTCATATCAATGCCCAAATAATTCAACAACAGAATTTCCTGAGGTTCAAAGACCTATTCACGTTTCTACACAAGCACCATTCACAACTCGCCAATGAAATTTCTTTAGCATACATGAACACAATGAGGTGGTATTATGTCAACCAATTCACTCGCTACGAGAAGGCGCTGGCCAAGATCAAGATCCACATTCTGGATAAGAACGATGTGCTTGGCCACGAGGATGCAACGCGGAAGGCTACGGTTCTCTCGGGCTCTAGAGTAAACGGGCCACCCCATGACGCTTTCAATATCGGACGTCGCATCGATCTACTCAGGACAAAAAACCAGTCCGCCATATCCTCTTACATAGCAGAGGAGGACCACGCCACTCACTACCTCGAAGTGCCGTTCAGGAACTTCAACCTAGCGTTGGTAGACAACGCGACAGCCGAGTACACATTTATGGCCACCTTCTTTTCCCCGGCCCTGTCATATTCCAAGATATCCAAAAACTTCAACTACGTGTTTGAGCCTACATTTGAGCTTGGCCGCACTCTCTCCAAGGCGCTCGTAGCTGAGACTTTCGATGCCCTTGGCCTCCTCCTATGTATTCGCCTCAACCAGCATCTCGCCTTTGAGCTGCAGCGCCGCAAAGTCCCCGCCGTGGACGGCTACATCAACGGGACTAGCATGCTGCTGTGGCCGCGCCTCCAGGTCATCATGGATCGCCACTGCGAGTCGGTCCGCCATCTGACCAACGCTGTGCCAGCCCGCCCTGCCAAGTCAGATCAAGCCAAGATGTCGGCGGCGCCCCACGTCGCCACGCAGCGCTTCGGGCAGCTTCTCCAGGGGTTCCTAGCTCTAAGTGCCGACGCAGGGGACGATGAGCCCGTGGTCGCTAGTATCCGACGACTGCGGTCCGAGGTAGAGGCGTTTCTCACGCGCCAGTCGCAGGCGTACGGGAGCGATAAACGGAAGAGCGAGCGGTTCCTATATAATAACTACTCTCTAATTCTCACCATCATCAGCGATGCGAACGGGAAGCTGGCGGAGGAGCAGCAGGAGCATTTCGAGGAGCTGAAGGCGGCATTCCAGGAGGAATCATAGGGGATAGTGGTGGAAGGTGAGAGAGATCTACGGATGAGATGGACAGATATGACCGTGGGTTGATGGGGTGCTTTAGAGCGTGATCGTGGAGATCTATTCTATACGGCGTCCCGGTGAAGATGATGGATCTATGAAGCTAGACGGAGTTTCCTTATTGAGAAATCCGTCCGTTGGGAGAAGAATTACATTTGTCAGATTCTATAACATGCGCCAACCCCACCCCAACCCAGTGTTTTTTCTTGTTAATCACAACGACCTCCCAAGTACCAAGATTTTCTAGTGTCCGATCAAGAAAAAAATGCAAACAAGCGACTTGTGAGAGCCGGGTTGCGTCGAAAGTAGAAAGCAAGGGCCGCCACGGCAACCGCCATGCCAACCGCCCTGGCGGGTCTTCGGTACGCCCAGAGAGTCCACTTGATCCTATCTTGAAGCTCTGCCCACTGCAGCTCCTTGGCCTGTTTCTGGAAGTGTCGAGCGCCCTCGTCCATGGTCTGCTTGGCACAGGCCTCGGCGTTGCGAGCCGTCTTGAGCGAGCTGGAGCTGGATATCTGGCTCCAGGACCGCAGCGTCTCCGGAGGAAAGCGCTCGAAGAGCCGAACGGAGTCGGCGATGAGGCCGTCTAGCTTCATCCGGGGCGGGACCTTGCCGAGGATGACGTGCAGCATGTCGGGCTCGTCGATCTCGAAGATCTCGTCGCGGCGGTCGAGGATGATCTGGGCGAACATGTAGATGCTGAAGACGGGCTCGCGGGACAGGAACACGTCGAAGAGGCGGGCAATGTCACGGTAGCCCTCGATGTTGTGGGCGTACATGGTCAGCGTGCCTGCTAATGCGTAGAAGGGCTCGACGCCCGAGAGGTGGCGCCGCAGTTTGGGGTCTGCTCCGGCGAGGATGTCCGGGAGAAGCCTTAGCTGGGCAGTCGTAGGAGCGAGGGTTGGGAGCATGAAGTCCCGGATCCTCAGGACGGAGAGACGGGCCACGGCGCGAGCTCGCAATGCTGGGTCGAGGACGAGGAGGAAGACTTGACAGATGTCGTGGTAGCCCTGGAAATAGCAGAGGTAAGGGTACCGCCGCAACACTTCAGTAATCAGGACTGATAGCTCTGACTTGCGCTGGTTGAGTTCGGCATCAGAGAGGTCTATGGGATGGGTTAGTTGATATTCGTGATAAAGTAGTCATAATCTTGAAGAGGCGTACTGTGGGGATAGTAGATAAAGGAGCGGTTGACATCGAGTTGCACTTGGTCTTCATCCCTGTGACGAGGCAACTCTTTCCAGTCCCCGGAGGAGTCATCTGCGCCAGAGGAGAGTTCTGGATAAGCAAGGCCCTCTTGGCTGCTGCTCTTGCTGTTGCTGCTGCGGCTGTCTACGCTGTCGACATCGCCATCACCACCACCATCACCAGTGGACGGAAGCCCCAGCAACACAGGCCCTGTGAGAACATCCGTGTAAGCACGGGGATTTGGCAAGCACCGGGAATAGTAGTCCATTAAAACGTACAGGCTCTCTTGCGCAAGGCGTCAGTCAGAAAGCCGCCCTCAGCTTGGGCTAGGGACTTGAGCCAGCCAATGTCCCTGCTGCTGCAGGCAGCCAGGATGTCGAAGGCCTTCTGAGTGGAGGAGGCGCGCACATCGTCAACGTCGTCGCTTGCGCTGCTGCTGCTGGCGCTGATACTGGCACCACTGCTCTTGTTGCTGTTGGCGTTGCTGTGACTTCTGCGGCTGCGGATGCTGGTGCTGGTCTCGTGCTGGCCGGCGGACGGACGAGTCTCGGCGGGCTCGGGCTGCGGTGGAGGAGGCTCCATGTTGGGAGACTTGTGACTTGCGACTTGCAGAGGACTTGCGGGAGACTTGATGGCTTTGGTGCAGGGCCGGCCTTTCACTTCATGGCCGCGGAGAGGGATGGGCTCGGCCTGGCCTTTGGGGGCACGGCACGGTTCAGCTCAACCCGGTGGGTTTCTTGCTGTACTGCTGTGTGCTGCGCTGTGCTGTGCGGTCAATATTACCTCAGGTATTAAAGACTGAGGTGCTGGCACGAAATCTGATACAAGCAGCGCAGCTTGCAAGGGGGAGGTGAAGATGACGGGAGACGAGACGTGGACTCTTCCAGGGTTGCTTGGCCTTGCAGAATGTAGCATGTACTAATGTAGCGTGCGCGTTGGAAACGTTGGAGGAGGGGTCATCCTGGTTCGGCTGAGCATGGGTCGTTGGAATCTTGGACCCTCGATAGTTGCGATTGAAAAGACGAAGTACCTGGAACGTACCCTCTGAAGATGGTCGTGAACGTTATTGCATTCATCTCAAAGAGAAGTGCCCGTACAACATCCATCGTCTTCTTCCACTGACAAGAGGTAGGCCAGATCTACGTAACATACGCCGAGATCCGCTTCCGAATCATCAAATCTCCACCCACCAGCGAGGCCATATCACCGTCCAGTAGGTGCCCATGGTGCCTTTCTGTACGTACCAAAATAACAAGGAAAATATGCCCTATCCTTCAAATGTAATAAACCCATGCAACTAAATCTCACCGAGAAAGTTCAGGAGGGATGCCCCTGTCAGGATATTGCCGGTAGTACTAAATGTTTCCATCACCAGTCACAGCCACAGTCACCGACAAGACTGTTTCATGCCCCCACGACGCCAGCATTCATCGGCACATCGGACGAAGCCGGCTAACTTGTTTCTCCAGAAGAAAAGACCAATCCCAGCCCGGCGGCCTGTCCCGCTTCCAAGGCTCCGGGCCTTCTCCATGGCCCATGGTCCATGGTCGATGGCTCTGCCAGATCTGTCGACTCGGCATCACGGAAACTACTGCTAGCCTGCCGACTGACTGCACGCCTTGGCGCCGCTTCAGCTGACCTGGGACGTGTGATGGAGCCCTGAAAACGGGGTCAACGCGTGTTCCATAAGACGCCTTCACGTCATGACATCTTCTCGACCGCCGACGTGCAGACGGTCGGGTCTCAAGGGCCGTTGCTGCGGAGTCCCTACTCAGGAGCATCTTGCGGGAGGCCGGAGTTGCAATCGTGGCACTCCGCTTGGTCGACATCCATGAATTGGCAGATGGATCTGGAGCTTGGAGTGGTGGCTTGGCCCTCGGCCGGAGGCTCGTCTCCCTTCATTTCATGTTGACGCCCCTCGAAACGCGGCTTTGGCTCAAGATAACAACGTGTAAGTCGGGAGTCTATTACGACGCGTTTCAGCAGGATAGGGCCGGCTTCCATACCGCCGGGCCGGCATTTGTGTGTTTAGGGACACGACACACCGAGTGACGATGGTATCTAGCGACTGGTGACTAGCGACTGGAGACGAGAGACTAGAGATAGCGGTCAACCAAGTGCTCGTGATTCACGAGGCGAGATGCATTTTCATTCCTTTTCATCACGGCGGTGATTGCTGTTGCTGGACTGGCTGCGTGAACAACTTTCATAGCACGCGCACACCCTCATCGGGCCCATCCTAGCCTAATGCCTAATGCACGAGGGACATCTCGGTATCACAACCGTGCCTCACTCTCGGGCGATTGCCTTTGTTAAGCTTCGATTGAAAGCGGGAGGGCACCCTTGCTTGATGCTACGTGCGGTATTGAGTTACTACATCCAGTTGAGAGTAATCATTCACGGGATGACGGGTTGCTGCAATGATCTCCGTGCATACAGTAGGCGAATCTACTGCGATCAAGACAAGGGATGCAACGGGGAACAGCCGCACCTAGTACTATGTAGTTCCAAAACTTCCAATTGGTTGCCTTTTCAACTTTGTACAAGTCGTCAGGGTTCTTGGCTTATATTCGGAGCCTCCTCCTAGGCGATCGTCATCGCATTGTATCCATGATTCAACCAATCTAGTGGTAACTTCGGACAGGGACCGACCGGGGGATGTTTCCAGGGTGGTGATAGTTGGTGTCGTCCGTTGCAAGGCCCAAATTGGTGTCTTGATGATAAAGCAGTGACTAAGATCGTGAACCTCTCTCGTGAGCTCTGCTAGCTGATTCCTCTGATTCATGGGCCACCCCCTTTGGTTGATGTTGGGCGTGCTCAGGTAATAAGGCAATCTATGATATCGCACCTCGCGCATCACACTCACGAAACTTGGTTTCCCTTAAGGGGTGTTAGTATGGTTGTTACTCGTCATATATTGTCACCCAATCCTTTCATGCTATTGTTGGTATCAACGTGGCCGAGTCGAGTCTTGGAACAAAGGCCATCGAATAGGTGTGTAACACAAGACCGAGACATAACCAGGGGGTTGGTCGTTGGGCAAGCCAAGCTCGGCGCAAGCCAAAATTTGCCAGAGTCTTCCAGGATGAGTCATAAGAGTTCCGTAGGAGATGTTGCAAGATCTCTTCAACGCTACGCGAGCAAGTCTACTTGGATATTGAGATGAAGTACGAGTAGGTTGCTGTCTCTGGCAATCTGAATGTAGATGTTTCGCAGCAAACTTAAAGTGTAAGAAGGCACGAATATCCCCCGGGCTTCAATTAGAAGGTGGCCTGTTCACAGTAACTCCCGCCGCTATAGCGCAAGCTAGGGCCCCTGTAAGCTCCCAGATCCAGGGCATTCCCGCAGTTGGACCCAAGGGTTCAAGTTAACGCCATCCCGACTGCGCCCCGCGTTTTCTACTTCACCCTTCCCACGAAGACGACGACCAGCTCCGAGATTAGAGCCTAGAGCCTAGAGCCCAGGAGTTCGTGAGCTCCTTGGATCCATGCCTTTGGACTTCTTGCATTCTTCACTCTTCTAGGCTTACGCCCATCCTTAATCCCATCCCGGAAACTCTGCTTCCCGGAGCTTGGCGTCAAGACACAGGGTAGATCCAGATCCAGGGCAGGTCCAGATTCAGCGGCTCTAGCAGCTCTAGCACGCTCTGGCACTTCACCATCCATCCATCCATCTCCAGCATCTTCAGCCACCCCAGAAACTCCATCTACAAAGCTCCATCTGCGACGTACCAGGACTCAGGAGCTCCGTCCGCCTACCCACCATCCCGCCATCCCGTTGGCTCTGGCACTAGGTAAACTAAGGTGTTGGCCGCTCGGTAGACGCCGCCGTCAGAAACTTCTAGGTCGCTGTTGGCGCGCCTAGCATCCTCCGCCAAATTGGGCAGACCGATTTCCATACCGAGACACACGCCTAAGATGCTTGCCCTCCTCAGTTCATCACTTCATCCTTCTACATGGTAGCACGCATCTCGACATTTTCTTGCCGCCTGAGAATCTGCGTCTTCCATTCGACTCTCACTCGCTTCTGGAGCTTGCATCGGCCCTTTATGCTATGAGGCCGTCAGCATGGATCTGCAGACGAACACCCTGGTGAATGGCCAGTGGGTGAACCAAACCGTCAGGATTCAAGATATATTGAAGGCATCCACAGTCCCCAAATCCAACACTACACTTCCTCGCGCCGAACCTCCCGCCTGTGGCATCTTGTCGAGGACTGTTGTCGAAAGCCCAGTCGTTCACCACATTCTCCCTGTTCGCATCCGCTCCTCGGCGCACAACGACGTTGCCTTCGTCGGAGTAAGTCTTCCTACGTCTCGTTCCGTCTCGCCTGACGAACCGCTACCCCTCCCGCTCGTCAGCTTCGTGCTGTTACCCTGCGGGTCATCGCTTTGTTCTACTCATAGAGCACTGTGTGTTACCTAGGGTTTCGTTTTGGGCCGCCATACTTATTGCCCCTGACATGGTTTCCTCATTTACTTACATTGGTAGGACCGCTTCGTCCAAATCAGTGAAATACAACCCGACGGACAACTTCGCGAGATCATCCGCAAGACCGACTTCGAATTTCGAATCCGAAATGCTGTTGTCTTGGGCTCATCCCCTCACGACGGCACCGACGATGATGCTGGTATCTTCATCAAGGCAGAAGACTCCCCTCTCATGGAAGACATGGAAAACGGTGATGGGACTCACATCCGGCCGCTTCCTCCACAGTTGCTTGTACTCATGCTCGAATCTGGAGATGCCGTCTTCCTGTTTCTGCGCCAACGCTTGGGCAAATTGCAGTTCGTCATGTCTGGACACGAGAATCCCAGCAACATCAAGTATCTTGGCTACCATCTGGCTGTGGACCGAACGTCGCGGTACATGGTTGCCGCCTCCGCCTCAGATGCCTTCATGGTGTTTGAACTACAGTCAATGGAGGTGATGAACAGCCAGTACTTGTCCGACGGAACCTTTGAACCTGTCATGTCGGTCCATACTAGGAGCATGCACGGCGTCCTCCACAAACTCGAATTCTTACACCCACGGCCCGAAGATGACTATCATGTCATACTCCTGCTCGTTGTCGTTCGCCATGCCATCTCACGCGTGACTACCTATGAATGGGAAATTGGCGATAAAATCAAGGCTGTTTTTGACGAAGATAAGCCCGGCAATAGGCTCCCAGATGAGCACAGAATGCCACTGTTGATAATCCCTCTGAGATTCAAAACCGCATTCTTTGCCGTGTCGCAACATTCTATAGGTATCGTCAAATATACCTTGTCTGGCTCTCCGACCGTTGACCTACTGCATACGGATACCCCTGGTAAGACCAAGCTGCACCACGGGACCATCGAGCCTCTCTGGACCGCTTGGGCTCGGCCTTTCCGTCGCAGGGCGTATCTCGAGAAGACGGACATCATATATGTTGCGCGGGAGGACGGAGTCATTATTCACATCGAGATCGACTGCAAGGACCTGATGGCGTCTGTGACAAATGTCGGAAGCCTCAACACCAACATCACTACAGCTTTTACGACCGCCTATGATCGTTTCTCTGACATGCTGATTATAGGCGGAGATTCGGGCCCTGGAGGTGTTTGGAAGGTATGAGACTACTACTATAACGCCGAACCCTGACTAACAGTCCATTCAGCTTCCTGCTCGTAGTGATCTGATACAGGTGGCGACTATCCCCAACTGGTCGCCTGTCATTGATTTGGTCACAACCGATGAAAACTCCTCATGGGATACTCAGCCTATATCTTCAGGGCCGAACTCAAAGAAAGGAACTACCAGTCAAAGTTTGCGCAAGCCGGACCGGATTTTCTGTACATCTGGTCGAGGCCCAAAGTCAAGCCTGACAGAATTCAGATGGGGTTATCATGCTAGGATTGGAATCGACATCGAATACCATCAGCCTATTCGCCAATCGTGGATGTTTCCAAAAGGAGGTCTCCGCGAGAAAGGCTTCTACGCCCTCTTGTCTCTACCGCACTCATCCGATGTGCTCTACATTCCACCTGACCTTGCTGGAGTGGAAGCCCTTGCGCCCGAAGCCGTGGCATTTGATATCGGCTCCCGCACAATTTATGCTTTCCAGAACGCATTTGGGACAATAGTGCAGATCACGGAGACTGCTATAACTCTTATTGCCCCTTTACAGAGGTAAGTTTGTTTCCATACGGGTCTCTTTACAGGCATGGTGAAAAATGAGGACTGTATTAACCAACCGTCACTTTAGTGCGCGGCATTCGTACGATGATACCTTCGGGGTAAGCAATATGGTCGCTGAGCATGCCTTTACCCTGGATGGCTTCGTGGTTGTATCAACACACGAAGGCGACACCTCCAGAATACACATTTTGAAGATCGATCAGATGAATATCTCACACTTTCGGTCATGGGACTCTCGCGGCGAGGTTACTTGCCTGTGCCTTTTCGAGTCTCGCGGTAGCCTTGCTGTTGTGGTAGGCTCAACGGTGAATGGCTTGCAGTGGGTATCGTTGTATACTACCGAAGGCCGCGAAGATATGAGCATGTCAGTTGACACAAGTGAAGGTTAGCAGATAGACGCCGCTCATGTGTGCTTCTTCGGCCTAAACTAACTTGTTCTTAGATACAGCTGCCGCGCAATCGCAATCCGGAGTAGACGCACTTACCAGCGTCATATCCATTGATAACGGCAATGACCACGCGACGCTTGTCTTTGGAACTCGTAGTGGCCATGTTGTTACAGCTAGATGCACAGAAGGCCCTAACGGACGCGACGAAATCGTTTTACATGTGGAGCGGCTTGGCATATCACCTACCAACGTCTTCGCCGCGTCTTGCCCCTTCGATGGAGACGACGCTGTCTTCGCATGTTGTGACAACAACCTCATAGTGATGACGGATTTCTCACCTCCCCCTAGAAAGAAGAGGTATATCTGGGCAACGGATTCGAACGACTCTTCCATGCCCTCGCCATCTGTTCATTCAGCATACTGCCTAGAAAAAAGTCTCTCTGGAAGTCGGGATCACCTGTCTCTGATGCTTCTTGAAGGATCCAGGATACTCCTGGTAGACGTATGGCCCCACGTTGGGACCGTGCCTCGCAGCATTCCATTAGACGGAACACCAATGAGAGTCATATATTCACAGACATGGAAGTGTCTGGTAGTTGCGCATCTGAAGCATGATTGCCCGACACTTTCGTTTGTCGATGTAGACTCTGGTGCCATAATTTCTAGTCCTACCGATAGGGACGGCAGCCAGTCTGAGTATATATCTGGTCTGGGAAGTGAGGGGGACAGGGTGTTTGGCCTATACGAGTGGAGATATGTCAAGGACGGCAAGACATTCCCCTTCATTATCGTCACGACGTTGCAAGGTCGCTTGATGATAGTATCAGTGACAGAGCAGCAGTCCGAAAATGACAACGGAGCGACTCGACACCTCAATTACTGGACTAGGTATAAGAAGAAGGGCTTCGTGCAACCCATCCGAGCGGTTGTGGGGAATTCCGAAGGACTAGTCTTTTGCGCTGGCAGTTCCTTGCATTGGGAAGTTCTCGATCTTGGGGAGAAGAAGTTGAAGCGGGTAAAGCAGTATGAGTTGGACTCACCAGCCACTTCATTGCGGATTACGAACGGCAAGGTATGCGTCTTGACGGCGGCTCATTCTTTGCAAGTTATCGATCTTCATGTCGAATCGGAGAGCACGCATATGTCGCTTATATACAGCGATAAAGCGGCGCGGTATACCACTCATCTTATCGAAATGGGCGATTCCAGCCCTCGGCCACATCCTGAGAGTCCACTGAGGAATTGGCCTATAACCCTCCTGTCAACCGTCCGAGGCGACATTGCTGGAGTATGGATCCCTTGGGGCGAACAGAGGCATGAATTCGAGGTTTTGTTTGAAGGGACTCTGAGAACACCGGTACGAAGGTTTCGACGCGGACGTACACGTCCGCTATGGCTCCTTGCACAAGACCGAACGAGGTTTCAGGGCCTGCATAGCACCACCGATGGGGCCGAAATCTTCGGAGTCTCCCTTGACGGTTCGTTACTACACTTTTCCTTGATTGGCGCCGAAGCTTGGAGGTTCCTACGTCTCATACAGAACCTGGCGCGGAGGAGCCTGGCTCTATGTCCCATGACGCATCAAATGAACCTGGAAGATGGCGCGAATCTCGAGCCTCGAGCAACTACGGAGCAGCTGCATGTTGATGGAGACTTGCTGAAGCGGTGCTTCGATTATAATCAGCTGGAGAAAGTGATAGACGATGCAGACAGCTGGGAACTCTACTACGAATACTTGGACCAACTTCTCGATACAGTTCTCGATACTAAATTGTTAGAGCAAGTCAACAAAGTCAAGAACAGTTCCGGGGATGCTCGGAGGTCCGGGTATCTCCAGCTGGGTTACCAGGTTCTGGATCAGTGCCTGGAACAAGTGTTCTGAGGGGTTCAAGCAACTATATAGATATCGGTCGCGTATATGTGGGTATAAGGGAGTTTGTGAGCAAATGGTAGTGTCGGTTCCAGACGTTTGATCATGGCAGAAGATTATGAGAGAATGGTGAATTAAAGGTAGCCATTGTACAAAGCTGTGTCATAATTGCTGTTGTGAGTTGCCACGATGGAACCGGTCTCTAACAATGGATGGGAAGGCGCCTTGTTATTTGTTCAAGGTTTGACATATGCTACGCACATGAGGCTGTCGAGAATATGTTTGTTATGTAATATTTGCAGGACCAATAGAAAAATTGATTCCGCTTTACTTGGTACGTGCTGTTCATGAGATCCAAGGATAGGTATATTGTTGTACTTTGTTGTAGGTGAGAAGCAAATGGGATTGTAGATTTAAGTCGCTTACATAATATGGAATTCACAAAATATTCACGTTTCCATAAACTAGCCCTCCCTGCAAGTTCGCGATGCGGCGGCCGATGCCCCGCAGTGAGCGACTGGAGCACTCAGCATTCTTCATCGTCAGCGCATCTGCTTGACCCGACCGAGGCTAGAAAACCGAGCGCTAGAGCATGTCTTGTCAGTGTCTCCCACGAGCTCGCCGACGTTGTTCTCATGCGCTGGATTTGCCACCGGAGCTGCTGTTGAAGCCCTGTTGAACGATTCAAACGACTCTAAAAACGCCGCGAGAGAGTGGGCTGCCTACTGACACTGCCCCGCCAAACCCGCCTTACATTTCGTGCCTGTTGCCGTCCCCGACGACAAAGAACCGAACCCCACCGACCGATCGACAGTTGTTCTGTCTTGCGTCCTGCATAAACCGACTGCACGGTCAACAATACCGCCGAGATGCCGCCCAAGAAGAAGGGAAGCAAGAAGGCTCAGGACGACTGGGAGGCCGACCTGGGCGAGTCCATCGCCCCGCCTGCGCCCGCCGACGCTGCTGCCACTGAGGCCAACGGCGACGATGAAGAGGCCAGCGGAGGAGGCGGTGGCCTAATGGCCATGCTGCGCAAGAACAAGGAGCGTCGCAAGAAGAAGGGCATCGTCGACGAGGAGCCAGAGGAGGAACCTGTCGTCGAGGACGACTTGGCTGCCAAGGCGCCCGAAGAGGCCAACATCGAGGACGAATTTGCCCTTCCCGAGAAGAAAGGTAAGGGCGGCAAGAACAAGCAGGCCCCTAAGAAGGACGATGCTGCCGAGGAAACCGGGGAGGGTGGCCGAGTCCTGACCAAGGCCGAGAAGGAGAAGGCCAAGAAAGAGCGAGAAAAGCAGCGGAAAAAGGAACAGGTTAGCATCCGCTACAATATACCACCACAACCCTCCTCTAACATGACGTGTCCTAGGCCCTCAAGAAGAAGGGTGCTGCTCCCGTAAAGGCAGCCCAACCCGCAGAGGTCGTTCCTGAAAAGAAAGAGATTGCCGCTCCTACTCCCGTCGCCGCTCCTGCCCCTGAGACCGGGGGTAAGAAGAAGAAGCTCCCAGCCCATCTGGCCCTGATCCAGAAGCAACAGGAGGAGATTCGCCGCCGAGAAGAAGAGGAAGCTCGTCTTAAGGCCGAGGCTAAGGCTCGAGCCGAGGAAGAAGACCGCTTCACGGCCGAGGAGGAGCAGCGTCGGGAAGAGGCAAAGCTGGTCAAAAAGCAAAAGGAAAAGGAGCGCATTGAACAGCTGAAGAAGGATGGCAAGTTCATGACCAAGGCTCAAAAGGAGGAGAAGGCCCGTAATGAGAGGAAGCTGCAGCAAATGCTGGACGCTGGCATCAAGGTCGGCCCTCAAGACGCGGATGGAGAACAGAAGAGCAAGGCTTCCAACGAGAGCAGGAAGAAGGGCAAAGGCCGAAACCAGCAAAAGGTATTTGAACACTCCCACTCCACTCGTCTCCTGTCGCTCACCCTTTATAGCTCGATGAGGAGAAGGCACTTGCAGAGGCCGCTGAGCGCGCTAGGCTACAAGCTGAGCAGGCCCTGAAGGAGGCCGAAGATAAGGTTGCCCGCGAGAAAGCTGAGGCCGCGGCCAAGATTGCCGCAGACAAGGCCGCCGAGGTTAGCGATATTGAAGATGACTGGGAAGCAGCAGCGGCTTCCGACGAGGACACTAAGGAGGACTGGGATGCCGAATCTGACGAAGATGCTGCCGCCAAGGCGGCCGCGGGCGAGGAGAGTGAGTCCGAAGAGGAAGAGTCAGAGTCTGAAGATGAGGATACCACAGCCGCCCGACTAGCTGAGATTCAGCGGAAGCGAGAGGGCGCTGCTCGTCGCGAGAAGGCCCATCAGGCTGCCCTGGATGCCAGATCAGCAGACAACCTGCGATCGCCCATTTGCTGTATCTTGGGTCACGTCGATACCGGGAAGACCAAGCTCCTGGACAAGATTCGACAGACCAACGTTCAAGAAGGCGAGGCGGGTGGTATCACGCAGCAAATCGGTGCCACTTACTTCCCCGTCGATGCTATCAAGCAGAAGACGGCTGTCGTCAACCAGGACAACAGCTTCGAGTTCAAGGTCCCCGGTCTGCTTGTCATCGATACCCCTGGTCACGAGTCCTTCTCCAACCTCCGATCCCGTGGCTCGTCCCTCTGTAATATTGCTATTCTGGTCGTCGACATTATGCACGGTCTTGAGCCTCAGACGCTCGAGTCGATGCGAATGCTCCGAGACCGAAAGACGCCCTTCATCGTGGCCCTGAACAAGATCGACAGATTGTACGGCTGGAAGAAGGTGGACAACAATGGCTTCCAGGAGAGCTTTGCCCTCCAGAACAAGGCTGTCCACAACGAGTTCAAGACTCGACTGGAGGCGACCAAGCTGGCTTTTGCCGAGCAAGGTTTCAACTCGGAGTTGTTCTATGAGAACAAGTCCATGGCCAAGTTTGTCTCGCTTGTGCCGACTTCGGCCCACACTGGCGAGGGTATCCCCGACATGCTGAAGCTGATTATCCAGCTGACGCAAGAGCGCATGGTTGGATCCATCATGTACCTGTCCGAGGTCCAGGCCACTGTCCTTGAGGTCAAGGCTATCGAGGGCTTCGGTATGACCATTGATGTCATTCTGTCCAACGGTATTCTGAGAGAAGGCGACCGGATCGTGCTGTGTGGTACCGAAGGTGTCATCAAAACGAATATCAGAGCTCTGCTCACACCGGCCGCTATGAAGGAGCTCCGTCTGAAATCCGCCTACGTGCACAACAAGGAGGTCAAGGCCGCTCTGGGTGTCAAGATCAGTGCTCCCGGTCTCGAAGGCGCCATTGCCGGTTCCCGACTCATGGTCGTCGGTCCGGGCGATGACGAGGACGACATCGAGGACGAAGTCCAGGAGGATCTGGCCAACCTGCTCAACCGAGTCGAGAAGACGGGCCGTGGTGTTAGCGTCCAGGCCTCTACCCTCGGTTCCCTCGAGGCCCTGCTCGACTTCCTCAAGGACTGCAAAATCCCTGTTGCCAACGTCGGCATCGGCCCCGTCTACAAGCGCGATGTCATGCAGTGCGGTGTCATGCTAGAGAAGGCTCCCGACTACGCCGTCATGCTCTGCTTCGACGTCAAGGTCGACAAGGAGGCCATGGCGTATGCCGAGGCCGAGGGCATCAAGGTCTTCACTGCAGACATCATCTACCATCTCTTCGATGCCTTCACCAAGCATACGGAACTGATGCTGGAGAAGAAGAAGGAGGAGTCCAAGCTACTGGCCGTCTTCCCTTGTGTCCTGAAGCCTGTGGCCGTCTTCAACAAGACCGGCCCTATTGTTGTTGGAGTTGACGTTGTCGAAGGCTCCTTGAAGCTCAACACCCCCCTTGCCGCCGTCAAGAACAACCCCATCACCGGCCTCAAGGAAATCGTCAGCATCGGCAGAGTGTAAGTCTTCTTCGCTTCTCCTTCAAACTCCTTTTTTTGTACTGACTTTTGGAACCCCACAGCACCGGTATCGAGCGAGATCACAAGCAGATCCCCGTCTGCAAAAAGGGCCAGCCCTCAGTCGCCGTCAAGATCGAGATGGGCAGCCACCAGCCCACGTACGGCCGCCACCTCGAGGAGGAAGACACGCTGTACAGTCTCGTCTCGCGAGCCAGTATCAACTGCCTCAAGGAGTTCTACCGCAAGGACGTCTCCAACGAGGAGTGGCAGCTTATCATCAAGCTCAAGCCGCTGTTCGACATCAACTAAACCGACAGGAGGCTTCAACGGTAGGACTGCGGCACATTGGATGCGTGCTTCTCTTCGCAGATACCTCAACATGCCCCTGCTTCTACTCTGAGTTACACACAACACTTCTGTTTCTGTCATAACTCAGTGAGATGTTGGGCTGCATCGTGGCGAGCTGGGGCGGTCGAGGATGAGATCTAGGCTGGCGGCTGGTCATTAAGGGCCGAGTATGTTGCCGATCATGTACATGGGGGAATAGTGAGGATGAGCTTGGGAGATTTTAAAAATTGGTAGAGGCAACTACAAAAGCGGCAGATTGTTTATTACGTACCCATATATATATCTTGATCAAAACAACCTCTCTTCTCTAATATGATATGATCGTGTCTATTCCTATCTCGGCCCCTGCCCCTCGTGTCACTGTGGTTTGATGTACAGGCTCCTCAGGCCATAACGTACGGCCCATACAAGGTCGCTAGCAGGGCGACGACACGACAAGGGGAAGAACGGAAAGGGGAGATACGCGAAGCGAGGTAAGCAGAACAAAGGGGAAATGCATCGGTCTGAAAAACCAACTTGGGGTGTATGGATCCTGACAACTCAAGGTGTGAAGTGGTCTGTCTAACGCGGGTACATATCCGTCATGATCCCTCCCAATAAAGCCGTTGCAACCGTGACATATCTATGGTGCTGCTCATATCTTCGTCGTCCCTTCTTTCTTCTTTCTGCGTTTTATCTCCCTCCGCTCTTCAACCTCATGGCTCCCTCTCAGTCTTCATTTATTGCGGGTCGGCAGCGTCGGCCTCCGGTTGCGCACCATCGGCATCCTTCATCTCCTGGTCGGCTCCGCCGGTGGCCTTCTCAGCCTCAGCAGCCTTGCGAGCCTCTTCCGCAGCGGCTTTCTTAGCAGCCCGCTCGGCCTCATCACGCTCCAGCACGATGCGTCGCTCGGCATCAACTTTATCAAAGTGACGCTGGACGATGGGGCCGGCCATGGCGCGGATCTCGTCGATCTTGGCGATGTAGACACCCTTGCTGGCGTCCTCACCCTCATCGTACAGCCAGTCCTAATCACACAGTTAATCATCAAGTTTCGCGACATTGCCGTCTATGAACGTACCTCGGTGGCCTCAAGCTTAGCCTTGATAGAAGTCTTCTCCTCATCGCTAGCATGGTCAGAGTACTGCTCGTCGAGCTTCGCACGGAGGTCGTAGATGTAAGCCTCAAGCTCGTTCTTCTTCTCCTCAGTATCCGCGACAAGCTTGTCCTCCATGACCATGGCCTGCTCCTTCTCGCTCAGAGCAGCCTTGCCCGAGTCGTCGAGGGAGGCTGTGCCAGTGGCGATGGGCAGATCCCCCTTCCGCACTTGCTTCTTAACCTTGCGCTTCTTGGGGGCATCCTTATCGGTTTCCATGGCCTTTGGAGATGGGGTAATTAGCTGGTGGGGTTCCTGAGTGGGTTCAAAAGAAGGACTCGAAACGAAAGGGACAGAATGGGGAGAACCCGCTAGCCGTCCAAAGCGCGGACGCTTGGAAGGTGAGTCGACTTCGTCTCCGACAAGTGCGGACGATCGAAAAGCCGACTCCATGGGTAAACAATTTGGGGAAGCCGTCGGCCGCGGTCTACTCACATCGGGGTCCTTCTTATCGCCCTCCTCTTCCTTGACATCCTCCTCGACCTCCTGGTCCTCGACATAGTAGCCGTTCTCGACATTGAGCACACCGTGAATATTGACGCGGGCCTTGAGCTTGCAGATCATGAAGTCGTCCTTACCGTCGGCCTTGACGTTCTTCACGGAGAAGCGGCCAATCCAGGGGTTGGTGGTGCCGGGGAGCTCCTCGGGCTTGGCGTACCTGGCTTCTAGATCGAAGGGCTGTTTCCGGTAGAAGGTGAGGATCTTAGTGGAGGGCATGACGTTGCCCTTGTTAAAGACAGTCAGGCTGGTGTCCTCGTCGGGGATATCGGGGGCCTTTTCCCAGCCGAACTCGATGGGGTAGCTGATGATATCCTGGACGGAGAAGTCGCGAACTCGGAAGACGGGGGAGAGGATGGCGCAGCTAAAGGCGGCACCACGGGCCAAGGCCTCGTCGGCGTTAAGGGTGAAGGAGAGAGTCTTGC
Source organism: Stylonectria norvegica (assembly GCA_014621405.1). NCBI lineage: Eukaryota > Fungi > Ascomycota > Sordariomycetes > Hypocreales > Nectriaceae > Stylonectria > Stylonectria norvegica. Next base: position 49,437 of record JAANBC010000091.1, on the reverse strand, counting down.
CGAAGAACTGCTGGATGCGCTCCTTGAGGGCGGGAATTCGGGAGCCACCGCCGACGACCTCGATGATGTCGATGTCCTCCTTGGTGAGCTTGGCCTGGGCGAGGGCCTGCTCGAGGGGGCCGTTGGCGCGCTGGAGGAGGGGCTCGATCATGGCCTCGAATTCGGGGCGGGTGACCATGCTGGAGGCATCGATGTCGTTCATGATGGACTCGATGTTGACGGGGGCCTGCAGGTTGGCGGAGAGGATCTTCTTGGTCTTCTCGGCAGCGGCGATGGTTCGGGCCATGGCGCGGCCGTGAGAGTAGATGTCGATCTTGTACTTGCCCTTGAACTCCTTGGCGAGGTGGTCGACAAGGGCCTTGTCGAAGTCTCGGCCACCGAAGTCGCGGTCCCAGGCAGTGGCCTTGACAGCCAGCTCGCCCTTCTTGAACTCGACGATGGAGCAAGTGTAACTGCTGTGTCCAATGTCGATGAAGCAGACGCGTCGGGGAGCCTCCTCGGGAGCGGGGAGGTCTAGCTTGGTGATTCCCCAACCGAGAGCAGCAGCGGTGCTGTCGTTGATCAGGCGGAGGATCTTGAGACCGGCGATCTCGGCGGCGTCGAGGAGGGCACGGCGCTGGATGTCGGTGAACCAGGCGGGCACACTCATGCAGATGTCGGAGACGGGGAGCTTGAGCTCAGTGGCGGCCGTCTGCCTGATCTTGCTCAGGTACATGGCGATGAGCTGGGTAGCGGAGAACTTCTCCTTGACGCCCAGGTAGTTGACCTCGGCGCCGACCTGGCCATTGACATCGACGAGGGGGGCAGTGATGTACTGCTGCTCGATCTGGATATCAGGGTCGTTGAAGGTCCGGCCGGCGAGGCGCTTTAGGCTGCTGACGGTGTTCTTGAGGTTGGAGATTTCCTGGGTCTTGGCCGCCTCGCCGAGATAGCGGGACTTGGGGCCGAATCCAACGACGGAACTGTGCGACACGCGAAGGTCAGTATGGGTTCGACGGGGAGGCGCAAAGGCGGGGCGTTTGGACATACGGAGTGGCTCGGTTGGAGACTTCATTTGTGACCTGCGAGAGACAGATAAGGAGTCAGCAAAGGGCGTGATGGGTGTCGACCAACATTTGTGAGGACGGGAGGATATATGGTGGGTTATGTCGAAATCTTGTGGGACCTGGATCTGGATGTGGTGGGGGAGGGGGAAAGACGTACAACGTCGACGCCGCGATTCCTCGCAACGGCAATGACGGTCTTGAGGGTACCGAAATCGACACCTAGAGGTACTCAGTTAGCTTTGAGAGGGTCAAGGAGGGAGAGCCAGCGAGAGGAGGGGTGGTAAACGAAGGCTGGAGTTGAGGCCCGTTTGGATAGCGCCCAACGAGCAAACAACCACACAAAGCACAACCGCAACCACAACCACAACCACCGTTGCGCCCCACGCAACGGCAGCCGCTGGGCAAGAGATTCAGCGCAAAGAGACAGAAGGAGACTCACCGACGACACTCATGGTTTCGGCTGGTGGGGGTTGCCCCGAGAGACGGCTTAAAACGGTGGGTTTTCGGTCGTTTCGGTCGTCCGGTCGTTTATGGTCGGGATTTTGGCAGCGTAGAGGTGTGAGGTGTGAAGCGGAAGCGGAAGCGCGGGCGATGGGATGGGAGATGGGAGATTTGAAGGTTGGAGACGGAGCAGGGAAAATTTATTAGTAGTAGTACGCAGTACGTAGTAGTAAGACTAAGGGCCGCCTTGTTATGTTGCCAACCAAAGGTAGTAGGTAGTCAGAATGCCTCACACTTCAGTTATTAGCACAGGGCGAGGGCCAGAATACAGTGAAGGACATCGACCTGGAAGGTGCAGACAGGAACAATTACAGGGCTATATTCCCCAATGTCCCCTGTAAAAATAGTGCCTGTACGGACTCGGCGCTGTCAATCCAGCTCGACCCAGCAAGATCTAGAAAATTCTTTGGGCTTCCAACGCTAGTACGTAGTAGGACCCGTACCCGGTACCAGCTGTGTAGGCAAGCGCGAGGAAGAGGGGCAGCTTGGCACCCACGCATCTCAAGAACATGATATTGACACACATTTCAATCAACGCCAAGAGAAAGAAAACTGCCAACAACGTCCACACACTTTTTCTTACATTAATTGCACGTCAATCATACGGTAGACTTTGGTTGTTATTACGTTTACGTAGACTCCCTGCAGTCCCGGCGTCCATGGTACAACGTGTCTGGTGAAATAGTCTACAACAAGAAGCTACAGGAGAGTGGCATGTGCCAAGTACTTAGACTACATGAGGAATACTGCCTCGAGGAAATCATGTACTTTTCGTACTTGTTTACGTGTACTACCACCGTGTAGAATTAACACCTGGCACTGGCACTTGTCTTACCGCCTCGACTCAACATTGGATACAATGGATGGATCCATGCATCGCTCTCAACTCTTGGAACTCGAACTCTTTGTGCTTGATCAGTATCGTCGTCAGCTTCGTGGGGTGTTCCAACCGGCATTCAAGTTAGTGCTTTCTGCTCAAGGTACCTACGGGTAGGTAGCCGAGCACAACAGTCTCCAACCACGTACAAAGATGTGTTTCCTGGGCAACACAATTTAATTACATCCTCTTTTTGCATAATTACCCCGCCATCATGGTCTACCACGTACCGTACCGCCTTCGGTTAGATGCTGTTAGCTGGATGCTGCCCCACCACAAGCGAGAGATCTTGATTGCATCATCCCCTCCAACCCCAATTTCGACTCCAACTCCAACTTCAATGGGCACTTCAATTTGATAACTTCCTCGCGTTATAATGGAGGCTGCCATGTAACAATGAGACAATGAGAGAGAAACTAGTAATTGTCCCAAGTTATTGCCCGTACTTCGTATATTGCCACCAAAGTGCCCGCCTCTTGGTTTAAATAAAACATGAATCAAAGCTCACAAGAGCCATAACTAGTAGGGTTATACACCGCCAAGAAAGTCTCTCACCGGACTCACCCTCTCGTGTTCTTGCTCCCATGAATAAAACTCCCTCGTCATTGCATTCCTTGTCTCGTCGACCTGCAATCTCCTCCCTCGTCATGACCTGATGTTGATGCCCTGCTTCTTAGCTGCCCCCGTTACCACCCTGAAAATGCCTTCCACTCGGCGAGCCTTGAGAAATGCGACTCGCAAACGATCTAAAATCCGGCACCGGCACCGGCAAACGCCCCGTCCTTACTCCCTCTTCGCTGGCCCCTGTTCGTGCTTCCGGGGAAGAACCAGGAAGGACATCTCGGCCGCCGATTCTGCCGTATCGCTTTTGCCTCTCCGTGGATGCCCGTGCTGCCACGGGCGTGTAGCCTGCTTGTCTGAGCGGCACGTGTGATAGCTCCAGGCCTTGTTCGGTAGATCCAATCGTGGGCATGGTGCTTGCGCTCTCGCTCTTGCTCAGCTGTGCTTGCTGTGCTATCTCGTACTTTCGGCGGTCCTCCACCCCCATGAAGCTCTCCACTCGCCGCGGCATGTTCATAGACCGGTCCATGGTCCCATCCGACATGGTACTGTCCAGCGAGTCCCGCCACTCGCCATTCCATCGACCGCTATGACTATGAGCCGCCGGTAGAGCTATCCCAGCTTCGACGTCGATACTAGCCTCCGACTCGTCGGGATGGGCATAGAGCCCTGCCGCCGTCTTCCGCCGCGCTGAGAACTTGCCGTCGATCTTGTCGGGAGGTCGGACTACACTCCTCGACCGCTTGATGCCGCCTGTCGACGGGGCTTCGGCCTTGGACGCCGCGATACGTGCCTCATGCGCCGGCTTGAACGTCTCCGGCACCACGTTTAGCTCGTCTCCACGCTCCTCGGCCTGCTCCGCTGCCTCTCGAGCCGTCGTATGCGTGTCAGCCGCCGCCGCGTCGGCCCGCGGCCCACCCCAAGTCCGCTGTCCAGCTGTGAAGATCCCGTACACCATGTAATACCAGTTGTAGAACGGGTTCAAGATGAACATGACCGGGTACAGCCAAATCTTGAATCGCCTCAGCTTGGCGCCAAAGTACAGCATGAGGAGCCAGTTGAGGCCGAGCGAGACGGCGATGAATCCGACGGGGAGGTCGTCCACCTTCTTGACAGTTGTCATCAAAGATAGCACCATGATGAAGAACAGGAGGGCCGTCGTGCGGATCGTGTTTTGCAGGAATCGGACCAGGATGAGGATGGGGTACCGCTTCCACAGTCTCCAGTCCGTCAGCATGCATACTTCGTTGGTGATGAAGCCGAGGAACCATCGGCGCCGCTGCTTAATCAGGGACCGATATGTTTGGACAGCCTCAGTTTTGCAAAAGGCCGACGTACACATCTGAATCTGATAACGCGACTTGGCACCGATCATGAAGAGGTGCGTCAGCCAGCGATCCTCTCCAAGATGGCACTTGGCAAAGTCGAACAGATCCTCGCACTGCTCCGTCTTGTCGGCAAAATAATACTTGGCCATCCTTCGAAAGGCCGAAAAGCGCAACATGGTCAGGGCACCCGGGAGGCAGGTGACGGAGCCGCAGCCCGACTCGACAGTGCGCTCAAACAGCTGGCCGTGGATGTACTCCATGTCCTGGAGTAGAGTGATGACGCTGTGCTTCTTGGTCGTCGACGTGATCACCCCAGTCATGGCCAGCATGTCTCTAGTATTGCCGGGACTGAGTTCCATGTCGTAAACAAAGTTTTGCAGACACACCTTGTCGAGGATGCAATCCGAGTCGATGAAAAGGATGAAGAGGTTGTCGTTTCGCTTGAGATATTGCTCGTAGACCTTGTCGATCAGCCGAAAGGTCGACTTCTGGCAGTGTCGCTTGCCGCCGTGTGGAAAGCGCGAGACGGTGACGCGGGCGGCGCGGTACATGACATCGATACTCTTAGGGTACGACTCCATGGTGATGGGCACGCCAAGCTTATCGATGGTGTTGAGGTATAAGTCGTCCTCCTGTTCACCGTCGAAGGACAGGAAGACGTGGATGCAGGCGGCGGGATAGTCGCAGTCGACGACCGAGTTGACGGCAGTGATGAGTACGTCGGGTTCTTCGCGGTAACAGGGCATCACCACTACCACCTTGGGGGCCGTGACATCGTCGAGTACCTGTTTGATGCGTTTAGTGCGGCCGAGCTGGTTCGTCACCAGTTGGTAGATGCAGAACAGCCAGGGAACGGTGAGAAGAATGGCGAAGCTCCAGAAGGCAAACCACTGGAGGGACGAGACCATCTCTTGGGGCCAGTGCTTGGCCACCTCGCTGGGAAGCGGCAGCGTGACAATCATGATGGGGAGGAAAATGAGGCGAAGCAAGACAAAGACGGTGCCGACGACGATGCAGAGAAGGTTGATGGACCAGTGCTCCGACTTCTGAAAGACCTTGACAAGGCAGTAGACAAAAGCCGCCAGCCAGAGGAACCACTCGAGGCAGGCCATGAGCATGACGACTCCGATGATGCTGGTGAAGACGATCTGAAGCGCTCAAGAACAAGCCGTGTCGTTAGTAACCAGAGACAAGACCCAGCATGGGATACCCCTGTAAGCCTGCTCGGGGGGTAGACTCACGTCTTGGACCGGCCACTCGTCGAGGAGAGTCATCGTTGAGCCTGTAGTAACGACGTAGAGGCTAGAGGAAGGCTCACGACGACACGCACAGCCTACATAGACTCCACGAGCCCAGGACCAAAAGCCTCCTGTGTTCGTCCTGGTTCGCGAGCCGAAGTTCGATATCAGTAGAGAGCACGTGGCAACGTCCTGGCAGGACGAGTCAGTGTCTTGCCTCGTTGGGGAGATCCCGTGAGAGCGCTGGAGGTGAGAGAAGCAAGTCGAAGAGAGAGCTCGTGCGCGGGTAGTTGCAGATGGCGTCGGCGACTGGTGTGACCTAGAACCCGAGAGAGCAGGGACGACTCTCCTTGCACCGAAAATAGCACACGCTGAAACACCGAAGCTGAGCCCCGACATGTACAGATCCAACACAGGTACCTCGCGTACTGTGTGTCGCCTCCAACTGTTAGAGTTGGCTGGGGTAAGTAGACTCTTCCTCTTGATATCCGTGGATGGAAGCCTTCCCACAGCTTGGGAGCCACTCGGCCAACAATGCCCACCCATCCATTATTGCTAGCAAACACAAACCGCCAATACAATAACAAATTGATAGCTTTGGAACCTGTTCTCTTCATCGTTCCAGCAACTCAGCAAGATCATATTAAGGCATAACATATTGCACATCCACGCCAAACGATCAACATTCATCACCGAATCAGGGGTAACACCAAGCCTCGCTGTAATATGTGTACGAATACGCATACCTCCACTACTACCCCCTATCTGGGCCCCCTTACGTAGGCCTTTACCTACCATCGGCCGACCAAGTCAGGGCATATACCACGTCTTGCAGCCAGATACTTTGCATCATATGAGTAGTATGCCGGGAACGGACCCCCCAAATATTTGCGATGCTCACTTGCTGGTCTTCTCTTTTCTTGCTGTTGATATCCCATATGCCCACGTATTACGGCCGCCCGACCACCATCAACGCTGCCGCTCACCTCGTCTCTGTCGCCGCCGAGACACTGATCATGCCTGGTGCAGTCGAGACAGACTCGTTTGTCCACCAAAGTGGCTGCGTCTTGTTTGTGACGCGACGCTAGGCTCATGGCTCTATCAGGAGGAGACCGTGGCCTTACCGAGGGATTGACCTTGGAAACCCGATGCTGGCCGTCCTGGTTGTGCTCGTGGTGTTGTCCTGGATGTGCTCATCACCTCGAACTGAAAGTGTGATTTTAAGAGGAAAGTCGCCGACTCGTGCTTGCGGCGTGCTTCATGTCCTGCGCATATCGTTCAGTCCCAAGCTACAAACGCATGCCTCAAGGCTCACGCAGTCGCCATAGAGCCAAGCAAGGGTGCGCGCTGCGTCTCCGCCTTCGTCTTCTACCACGGAATTCTGGCTGGGCATAACTCACCAGTCAACGTCGCTTAGTTGTAGCCGACGGATCCTTTGGCCCTTCTCCCTATTCGCCCTCTCCACCCGGTTATGATGAGAGGCTGCCGGTCGTTCGCTGCCTGAGTGTATGTGTGAATATAGATATTGGAATTGAGGGGAACTGGGCCTGTACCACCATCTTGGTCATCGTTTTGCTGCACCTCGTAGTTGAGGACTAGGCTCTTGATGCGTTGTTGCTCCTCCCTCTCCGCTTGCTGCTGGTTCTTCATAGCGATAGCAAATGTCGAGTCCGAAGGCAGCTCGACGGTTCGAGTCTACCATCAAATTAGCTCAACACGTTACAGCGGGGTATCGCATCAAGGCTTCAGTAGTTATACTAACCTGCTGACGGTTGCCTTTCTTTGTCAGTAAAGAGAAAGCCATCTTGTTCCCGGGAGCTGGCGCCTCTTCTCTGCTTGGCTCGGCAGAGGTGGATGCCTCGCGGGTTTTGCCTCGAACGGGAAGGGCAACGTCAAAGAGCTGCTTGCGCTCAAATTTGCGCGATTCGAGACTCTCCGCCATCATCTTGGCATATTCTCGTTCAAAGTCGGCCTCGTCTTCGGGGTCAAACTCTTCCTCTTGCCGAGTGACAACAATAGCCTCATCGTCGAATGTGCTCGCAGCGTCGGAATCTTCCTCCACGTCCTATTAAATCAGATTTAGTGACACGACACACATATCAAGCTTGTGCAACCTTACATCGGCTTCGTCTTCGTCCGAAGCACTGTCATCGTCTCCGTCGTCATCGCCATCTTCGTCAGATGAAGGGCCACTCGTAGCTTCATCCAAATCAGTGGCTTTTTCGATACCAGCAGTCTTCTGATCCTGGGCGACTGCGAGCTGGAATGCCTTGGTGGCCTCTTCCAGGCTGGTGGCGACCTTCCATTGAGGTCGAGTCAGCGCAAAAGTGTCTTGCACCGTGAACTCGATGTCCAGAGGTAGCGAGGTCTTTGTTTGAATGTAGTACTGTGCGGCACGTTAGTGGGATTTCGCTTGCATCTGGGTAAGCAGCGGGCTTGGTACCTGAAAGAATGACAGGAAATAATCGAGCTTTTTCCCAGCGGCGCCCCTATTGAAGAACATGCCACACGTCTCCAAGACAGTTGCAACAAGGCGAATGCGGAAGAAGTCATCGGGCGGATCGAAAGGGTTCGATCTTCCAGGTACTGGAGGTCCGTCTGCGAAATGTTAGCTGTAGTCCGCCTCTTCCGATATTTTGGCTGCTTACTGTATCCGAATGTCATGATTCTGTACATAGTATCAAAAATGACAGGGTGCTCCAGCATGCGATAGTTGTAGAGCTCGCCAAGGTATCTCACTTCGGCGACACGACGCTGGAGGAACCTGAAGTCGTTCTGTTCGAGCCCAAAGCTGATAGATTCCACCACATTGTCGATGACTTTGACCACGAAGGAGGGATGGTGGCGGTAGAGCGCACCGAGCAAGATGGCGAGAAGATTTATGCTTCCATATTTGACCTTTCCAGGCTTTGAAAAGACCTTTTCGAGGATTGCAACGACCTAAAAAAATAAGATACGAGCGAGCCGTAAGTCACGCAAGAACAACGTACCTCTGCCTCCTCCCAGTGCAGCCTCCTAATCTGCTTCAAGATCTTGCTGTAATTTCTCTTGGTCATATCAACATATATTAGCTTGCGGATGAAGAGCTCCATGGGTGTGCGTTCCTTTTGCTCGATAGCCGGTCGCTCTGGCGGATCAACGTAGTACGTGGCGTTGTCAATGAGCATGCGCTCAGGCTGCCCAATGTGCTGCACCGACTTCTTGCGCTGCAGTGTCTCGAGGAAGCTTGTCATTCGTGGCGAGGTGTCAGGGTTTCGCAGCAAGTATCGGCCGCAGTTCTCAACGAGGTTGCAAAGGATCTCAATGTTCATACGCGAAAAATCGTCCAGACTGACTTTGAGGCAATGAAATACGACGTGCTCAGGTACGATGCCGAACTTGGTGAGCTCCGCAAGATACCGAATGTTGCTCAGTCTGACTTGGCCTAGGAATTCCTTTTCTTTGCGCCGCTGCAGACTGCGGAATTCAGCATCAAGGTACTCGACAAGGCCTTTGGGGACGTCTGGCATGTATCTGCCGAGAGTAGCGACCAGGCGAGACCAGGACGGAAGCAAGTCGCTTCGCCCTTTGGGAACTTCTGTCAGGGCCTTTACCAATCGATTTCGGGAAGCTTTGGAGTTGAGGAAACAGAAGTCAATAGCAGTCTGATCGACGATATCCTTGTTGGTGAGCTCAGGCAGACGAGCAATAAGGGCATCAACTTGCGCTCCGATGGTCTTGTTCGCGATGGCAGTGGATTGGTCGTCGTTGGCATCAGCCGCCTTTGGCGTTTCGGCAATCTCGCTGTGGTCAATTTTCTTCCCAACCTGTTCGTCGGTATCCGGCTTCTTTTTCTTTCCGTCTTCAAGAAGAATGGGCGGCACCTTGCCCTTAAGATCCACCAAGTTTTCGTAGAAGCGCCGCTCATCTTCATCCTCCCAAATGCCAGCTCCATCGCCCATTGAGCGCAAATAGTCGCCGGTCTTGACAAGCCCAATCGACCCATTCGAGGCCGCGAACGAGTCGTCCGAGTCCTTCAAGTCGGGCATGTCGGCACCAATGGCATCTGCAATGATCTGAGCGTTGGAAACAAGTCGTTCCTGGGCCTTGACCTGTTTCTCGTAACTGGCTTGTCGATCTTCAAAAACCTCTCCCGACTTAACGTAGGCTTCCGCATTGCGTCGAGCCTGAGACTGTATCGATTTCTGGTCCCTGGCAATATGTCCTTTGACATCTTCGAAGTATCTCTTCAGCACATTTTTGAACCGCTCTCGCAGTTCGGGTTCGGTAAAGGGTTGATCTGCGGTAACTGACACAGTAGATTCGTTGGAGCTGTCCTCATGACTGTCACCGTTGGCGGCAGTTGCGCCATCCTCTTCCACCGTCTTTCGACCTTCAGAACCGGCAGGCCGCACCCCCAAGATATCCCAACCGAAAGCTTTGACGAAAATGACCAGGAGCGGGAGGTTCGCATGCTCGCGGTCATACCCGAGAAGATCCTTGAGGACCTCTAGAGGAAAGGGCTCAGCGCCGCCAGCCTTGTTCGAGCTACCTCGAGTCTTTAGCTCTGCAGACTTGCCAACCGCTCCCTTTGTGGCATCGTCAGGTCTGCTGGCGTCGTCAAGGGTTCTGATAGCTCCAACCAGCCACAACTCGGTGACAACACGGAGCAGGGCCCGCTGCCGCGTTATGCGATCCTTCTCCTCCTTTTCCCGGATCTCCGATGCGAGTGTTTTGAGTGCGTTCTTGTCCGGGGTCGCCATGCCTTTTCCCAACAGCCAAGCGAGGTACTCGGTAAACTCTCCAGGCCCAAAGCGCTGATGCAGGGCGCTGACGATTTCCACTCCGGCCTCGATCTCACCGGGTGATTTGAGCTTGCAAAGTCCTTCATAGCAGGCAGAGATGATCTCGGAGAGATATTTGTGCAAGCTGAGGGTTCGTATCTCCTGGAGGAAGGTGCTGAGGGTAGCGGCGGTAATGGCAGTTCGCATTCGCTTGATAAAGGCGGTATTCTTCTTCAACGACGAGTCGAGCGTCTTGCTGACGGGGAAAACATCTGGTACTCGAAGTAAGCAGGAGCTAGACGGGGTTGGAGAGGATGGTGGGGGTAGAGGATGGAGGGTAGAGGGTAGAGGATAGAAGAAGGCGAACCTTTCTCGCCATCCCAAGCCTGGTCGTTCAGAGCGCGCAGTTGGCCTAAGAGTTTGGTGAGCGTGCTGTACGTAGCGCAGGGTGAGCCCGAGTGAGGGCGAAGGCGGGGATTGCGTACGCTTCCTTGCGCGGTCCATGGCGGTTCACGACGCAACAATGTAGTGACGAGGGCTGATATGGAGGCGGCGCTGCACTGGGCGCGCGCCGGACTGCTAAGGGATGTACTGGTCCAGTAAATGGTATCGGTACTGTGGACAGGCAAGACGAGCCGACATGGGTGCGTCCAGAGAGGCAGGACGGGAAGACAGCAAAATGGTAGAGCGCAAGGTGTCTTTTGTCGATGTCGTAGTTGCAGCCTCGTCGATTTGGTGGTTGAATGCCGGGAGTGGTTTGGTGGTTTGGTGGTTGCGGACAAGGCTCGGAAGGGTCCACGGGCCAATCCACCTCACCCATTCTACAGGGCATTGATAGTTGCCCTGTAAGGTACGGAAGCCCACCATGCTGCTGCAAGCGCTACAGGACGTTACCACACTCACACTCTGTGCCGCGGATCAACTTTATGGCGGATTCCTGGTGAATGGGCTCTTAGTCTAACTTCTTGGCATCAATTACTTCAATGAGCGACCTCCTGGAAGGATTGAAACTCTGAGCCAAGGTTATAATCACTAATATTTCATTGTCTAATGATTTTAACACTGTCTTCACTCGATAACTCGCCCAGGCATCATGAGTCGGCGACTGTCTGAGCAATGCAACTATGGTACAAACTGCTACCCACCGGGTGTTAGGAAAGAAGCCCAAGTAACGTGATACATGTAGCTTCTTGGACTAAGCAATCGCGATCAGACACAAAAAGGCCTTCCAACCCTTCTTCAGTTCTTCCCAATAACTCCGACAGAAAAACACAATGGTCATAAATTCATCATAGCACCGTTCCTTGAAGAAATACAACTACTCCGCGCTCCCTGTGCCCTCACCAGTCGCCTCCTGGCCCTCCGCTCCGTGCTCAGGATTAGGGTAGTAAAAGGCCGAGACGGCGATGGCGATGTACAGAACCACGAGAAGGAAGCCCTCCAGGTAATTGCTCTTCTGGTCCTGCAAGAAGCGACCCACGGTGAGAATGGCGAGGATCAGCATGACCAGGTTGAAGACGTCAAAGTTGAGATCCATGCCCTTGCCGAGGCCCCAGCCGACAATCACGACCAAGGGCGCGTTGAAAAGGGCCGTCTGCAGCGTGGCGCCGAGGACGTGGGCGAGGGCAAAGTTCATCTGGTTGTCGTAGGCTTCGTCGATGGCGGTTAGGTGCTCGGCGAACTTTTCGACGAGGGGCACGAGGATGAGACCCATGAAGGCGTCGGATACGCCATGGTCTTCGATGATGAACTCGATCTGCATCACCAGAATAACGGCCATGAAGGTGACGAGGGCAACGGCAATGACGAGAGCGATGATGCATTCCGTTAGGGTGAGCTTAGCCTTGGCTTCGTCCTTCTCCTTGTCACGGTCGTGGTGCTCGTCTTGTTCGAAGACGGCGTCGTATATGCCGTGGTGGGTGCGCGCTTGGAACCAGGCGTAGACGCAGTAGGCAATGATGAGGAGGATGGAGACGATGCGGGAGATCTGGAGAGTCTTCTGGTCAAGCTCTTCCGCGGTGAGAGTCGAGGAAGCCAAGCCGCGTTCAAAGACGGTAGGGATGGACAGAACAACACCACTGTATCGTTGTCAGCAACTGAACGATGGAGGGTGACTCTTCAGGTCGTCCGAAGGTAACCTACGCCGTGAGTAGAAGACCGCTACCAGCCTCAGTGATGGCTTCGTTGAAGGTCTGCTCTTCCTTGCCTAGTCCTCCAATAAAGAAACATAGGCCCAGACAGAGTACCATGGTGGCCAATATGGAACCTAGGATGGCTGCTTTTATGACGTAGAATTCATCTTTTGTGAGGAGAACCATGAACAATACAATTTCGACAACGGAACCGCATCTGTAAAGTAGTTAGAGGGAAGGTGGCAGGCGACAGAAAGGTGTCGAGACGTACGTGATCTCGATCAAGACGCCAGCGACGTGGGGGAGCTTCCGAGCGAGTTCTTGGCCAGAAAAACCAATAAGGTTGGCACATGGAACCATGGCAATGTATGCGAGGATGAAGATGAGTGTGTGTCGGTCTGGCAGGGCATCTATTTAGCAGCATGGTCAGCCATCGTATGTCAAGACTGTTCTCGTGAGATGCTGAGATGGGATATCCGCATCCGAGGGCATATTTACATCGCACGGCAATAGCAGCAGGCACAACAGGCCACAAGAGACTACACAGCAGACTGGCGCGACTGGAAGACTTGATGCCGATGCGAACGAAGTGCCAAGGGTGGAAGCCTCTGCGGCCGCTCTCGCCGGCGGGCTTGATGGCGGGCGTCATCTTCTCCTTGTTGTTCTGCTTGTTGCGTTTGAACTGGTCGAAGTTGTTGGGCACGGGTAGGGTGCGGTCGTCGGACTCGACCTGGCGGAGGTTCTCGGGGGCATGGCGAGAACGACGATTGCGAGACGGCGGCGGTGAACGGGCCGACGGCATGGTGCTGGAGGTGATGGGATCCCGGGAGGAGGTTCAGTAGTGGAGGAGGAGGAGGGGAGGGCGAGAGGACCGTGAGAGAGGCGCGCGAGATGGGATCACAATGGTACTTTATTGACCTCTGTTAGAGCGTAGAAGGCTAGAGGGCGCTTGTTTGGCAGGCGAGATGAAGGCCAACGCGGCGTTGAACAGGGATGGCCCAGGCCATGGACACTATGGACGCCATGGACACTGATATTGACTTGGTGGCGGCAGCCAACTTTCAACTTTCCAACAAGGGATGGGATCTCAGCATGGCGGCCTCTCCTCTGGGGAAACGAAAGAAGCATGGTGACGGGCCGCAGCCACGGAAACTTGTGGCAGTTGATCCATTGGGCCAGCTGTATTCGTACAAAGAACAGCCGCCCGCAGCGCCAGCAGGGAACAAGGATGCATGAAGAAGAATCTTGGAATTGCTATGGTTTCACCTCCGCCTAAGTTAAGGAGACCAGGAGGGAGTCAAAGGAGTCAAGACATTGGCCTGAGATCCATGTGTTGTTGCAGGCCCGGCATCCGTCTGGCGAATCATATCACGCCAATGACGAGACAATGAATGGATCAAGGAATTCCCCCCTTTGCCAAGTTTCGATGGATGCTGTGCTCAACACGACTTAAGCCCAGGTTGCCAGGGCACACCGCTGTCAGTCGTGGGCTTCAATTACCTTAGTGGCGGAGACTTGATCCTCCAGCCTCATGCTCCAAACTCCAAGCTCCATGCTCCATCCATCGCCAAGTTGGCCAAGACGGCGCCCGCCGCGGCAGCATCTCCTGGCCGTGACCCTGACTTCTTTTGATCCATTTGATCCAAAATTCGGTGACATCCTCGGCAAGTGGGTGTAATAAGCATTCTCCTAGCCTTTCAGAGCTTCACCTAACCGTAATTTTAGAGTTGAGCCTGTTCCGCCCTTCAGGGGGGGCCTTAAACCGCTTAAACCCCACGCTAGATGCTCATGGCTGTCACTTCAACTTGACTCCAGGCCCGCTACGTCACCTTGTGCATCGCCCATGATCGATCGATGGCCTAGCCAAGTTTTTGACCCAGCAACAAGCCGTCACTCTTGACGAGGGATCGTCGCTGCGTGTCGTCGCCGTCCTCGTCGTCAAGGACCAAGCGAAGTAGACCATGGTGCATCTCAGTTAGCACCGAGAATCTAGACCACCATAGTCCATCGCACAGCCCGACCACCTACCTCACCAGCCACAAGCGCCATGGCAGATGCCTTCATATCGTATCCCCCATCCATCTCTCAAAACCGCCTCCCTTAGACTCGCTCTTGTCCTCGTGTGGCGCTCCCCTCGCCTCGTCGCCCCGAATCGCATTCTGCGACTTGACCGGCACCGGCTGCGCAACCACCACCGTCTCGATCCCCACCGGCGTAGCATCCTCGGGCCCCATCGGCAGCTCGTCAACGTCAATGTCCATGTTCAGCAGGCTCTTGAGCACCACCTGGCTCCCAGCCTTGCTCATGACTTCGTTGTGATGCTTGCACAGCTCCGACGCCACGCACTCGACGCAGCCGCGCTCGCAGCCACATCCCTCTACCCTCGAGAGCGCGTCTCGGAGCAGCTGGTCGATGTGGTCGAATGCCTTGGTGCTGATGCCCGAACCGCCCGCACCGCCTTTGGCATCGTAGAACGTGAGCCGAGCCGGCCGCTTCCTCTGCGTCTCGGATTTTGCAAATTCCTTCTGCGGCACTTTGCACTCGGTTCGCACGTCGCCAGGCATGCTGACCACAAACGTCGGTAGCAAACTCATCACGGCGTGTTCAGCTGCGTGAATCCCCGCTGCCGCGTTCAACCGACGATCCTCGAGTATCGCAAGTGCCTGCTTGGGCACATCTAGCCACATGCCCTTGCTGAAGCGTATCACCGGCGGGTTATCTACCTGCACTGCATCGAGAACCCGTCCCTTTCTGTCCACTTTGAAGAATCCAAACACGTTCTGCTGAATCTTAATGGTCCCATAGTAGGCGTGCGACAGTGAATCTGTGATAGTCCGGATCGCCTCCGTCTCCGTCGGGTCGATGTCGGTGAAGTCTCGCTGGACTGTTGTCCAATCCACCTTGACTCTTTCGACCTTCGCCATTCGACGATCTGGTAGAAAGTCCCGTACCAAGTACGGGTTCCCCTGGTGGAGGAAGATAGCTCCATCGTAGATCGTGAATGTAGCCCGAGATGCCTCGAGCTCCTCCAAAACCACGTTCCTCCCATTGGTAATGTCCACAATCGCAAAATGCTCGTCGTCCGTATCTCGAATGGCAACATATTTTGCCGGCATCGGACGGAAGCGATCGTGGCAGTGGTAGTACCCCGTCTCATCCTTCAACAGCCTCTCGGCGCATATCTTCGGCAAGTCCTTGCCAAAGTACTGTACGTCCTCCCGGGGGCGAATCGGCATTTCGTATGCGGCACACTGGATGTGCCCTTCACGCACGAGCATGTTTTCGAGATCCACCTGAAGCTGGCAGTTGGGTTTGGTGAAGAGTTCGTCCGGGTTCTGCATATAGTGCTGGTCGGTAGGAAAACAATCCCCGACCAGAATCGACAGCGAATCTTTGTTGCGCCGTCCAGCACGCCCACTCTGTTGTCGCAAATTCGAGATGGTGTATGGGAAGCCCCAAGTCATGACACAATCGAGAGATCCAATATCGATGCCGAGCTCCAGAGCTGTTGTAGCCACAATCCCTAACAGCTTGCCCTCAAACATCTCGCTCTCGATCCTTCGGCGGTCCTGCGCTGTGTAACCGCCACGGTAGCCCATCACCAGATTGACACACTCCGGCCGTCCCAGGGCCTCCAGCTCGTGTTTGACTGCGCTGACAAGAGTCTCACACTGAGCGCGGACCCTGCAGAAGGCGATGATCCGGACGCCTCTGAGCAAGAGGGCGCAGAAAAGACGGGCGCACTCGAACTTGGCATTGCCGCGACCAGAGGCAGGGTCTCCAGGGTCCTTGTACGGTGTATTCCAGCAAAGGAACTCCTTGCGCCCTGAAGGTGAGCCATCGAAATCTATCAATCGCACGTTGTCTATGCCGAAGATGGTTTTGAAGTGTTCTCTTGGATTCGCCACAGTTGCCGAGCAGGAGATGAACTTGACACGCCGATTGCCCACCGCTGCGCAAATACGTCGCAGCCGTCGCATGATGAAAGCAACATGCGATCCCATCTGGCCGTTGTAGTAGTGCAACTCGTCAACTTTCATCTAAATGTCAGCCAGGTGGTAGACCTCGAGATCCCAAGGTTTGACAACTTACCAACGACGTACTTCAAATTCTTTAAGAAACTCCTCCAGCGCTCTTCTTGCGGTAGAATAGTAACGTGGAGCATATCAGGGTTCGTAAATATGATTCGCGCCTCGTCTCTGATGGTATTGCGTTGGTTCATGGGAGTATCGCCATCGAAAGTCTCCACCATGGTCTCTTCCATGCCAGGCATGTATCCAATCATCTCCTTCAGACTCCTCTTCTGATCCTGCGCCAAAGCCTTCGTCGGAAAGATGTACATTGCCCTGGAATTGTAGTCCTCTTCTAGAGCATGGAGGACTGGGAGCTGATAAATCAGAGACTTGCCAGAGCTAGTCGATGTCGCGACCACCACGTTCTGGCCCTCGTGGAGGCCATTCAGAGCTTCAGACTGGTGGGCAAAGAATTGGATGATGCCCTTTGCGTTGTAAAGAGCGTTGACTAGGTTTTGACTGAGAAGAAAGTTGAGTTCGCCATATACGGGCTCCTGTGGCTCAAAGACACGATGCCCATCTGGTACAACCTGCCCAGTGTACCAAGGGCTATCCTTGAGTTCCTGAACAATTTCGGGTATTGTCTTGCGCTCTTTGGGAATGCTTTCGGGTATCGTCTCGGCTGCCATGCCTGTAGGTTCTTCCTCTTGCATCGCGGGGACTGGAACAAAAGCTTTGGTCATCTCCTTGAGTGTCTCGTCCGGATCCAATTTTTCTTCCTCGCATTTGTTGAGAAAGACATTGACCGAATTTGAAAACTTCTGGTTGCGCTTCTCGATCAGTGTCGTCATCTGCTTTTGGCTGTAGACGGGCATCTTCAGGTCCTCCTCGCGAAGCTTCCGGTTTGGCGGTGTTGGCTCGCCTGTCTTCTTATCCTGGACTTGGCGCTTCAGGTCTCCGTCAATGAATTCAAAGTACAATACTTCTCGGCCGCCGGACACAGGATCTTCGTTGTGGTTCCGACTCAAGCCTTCCATGCCGGCCCATCCACCTACTGATGCGTCGTGAGCCGGAGCTTGCGATCTGATAGACTTCCCACTCTTGAATACATCATCTCTCTCTGCTCCCTTGATATCCAGCTGCAGCATTATCTCGTCCACGTACGCGAAATTGATGCCCTCGGGCCGAATCGCCACGACTGAGGCCACCTCCTCTATAGACAATGGCTTCTTCGTGTGAGCCTCGACAGACGCTCTTATGGTGTCGAAAGTCGTCGCTAGATGTCTGCGAGTAGAACAAAAAGTGAAAATCAGATTAAGGGCCCGGTGTGTCTTCTCGAGAGACTTGAAGGTCTCAGGCCAGTCGACAAGACATTCAACAGCACTGCTCTGCTCCTTTAGGAGACGAGGCTTTGCTTTGGTACCCTTGGCTGCTCGCTTGGATCTTGGTTTGCTTGTCAAAGCCTCGTCTTTAGGGGTGACATCGTGATCCGCAACAGACGTCTCCTGGTCCAGCTCAAACTTGCGTTTGCCGGCACCGGCAGAATGGCAAGAGGCGGAGTTGTCGCCAGGCATAGCAGACCCTGACATGGTGGTAAAACGAAACTATCTCTTCTCCATTTCGAAGCAAATCTAGCAGCGGCAGGAGTTCACTCTCAGTCGCTAAAATAGCTGAGTAGAACAAAGCCTGTGATAACGTCAAGATGGCGATGGGCGGTGGTCGCGGAAGTGACGCCAGATCACGTGCGTCATCGATATCCGGGCTGCTGCGCTACGACATGTTTACCGAATAACGAAACATCCAATATATTTTTGCGTACCTAAGTATGCAGGACAACGTATCCCAATAAAAAGGTAGCTTGGCAAACTTCTACCCCTAGATATAGCTAAGGTTTCTATGATGTTCAAGTGTTGCGGTGACTGTGCGGTCAGAAAACGGTTCGCATCTCAACTCCAGCCTTACGAAGTTCTCACCCAAGGCATGTGAGACTATCCCAGAGTCTCCCATCCCTCGAGTCTCGAGTCCTGCTTCGCTCGCCCCTTGCCATAAGTATACACAGTCCTACCATGCGAGCAACACCAGCGCAACAACACATCTCCTGTGTGAACACCTCTGTTTCAGAACGGGCGGCTCGTTTATCCATGTCATTCACACGATCCGCCCCAATGCGCCCTGTTAGACCTTTGACCCTTTTCCTGCGTCCATCCGATTCGCCATAAACCTCAGGCAATGAACCCCGTGACGGCCCACGCCGGACGACCAGTCGCCGCTTTATTATCGCGTAGTTCTAGACCTTTGAGTCTACTTTAGTTCTCGCGGCCAGCAATCCCTAATTGCTCTCGAGTTCCCTTTTGACAACGCCGATTTCGTTCAGAAAGTTCTTAGCATTTGCTGCTGTCATCTATAGTGGTGTATTAGCGGTGGACGGCTATGGCGTGCCAGAACTGTTGCGACTTACCCGCATTGTAATGCTCACAGGCTTTGCCGGTTCGCCTTCAAAAGCCGTGAAGAGAATGCCGACAGTTTTCAAAGTTGCCTTCTCTTGAAACTCCATTGCCGGTACAATGGCGGTATTGAGAATGACGCGGTGTGTCTGGTCCTGCCGCATGATGAGACGGGCTCCCTTGTGTCCCTTGGAGGTCTCATCTCCCTCGTCGTCTTCCAGCGAGGAGGCATCAAAAGATCCTGGTATGACAGCGCCCGCATCATCAAAATCGACACAGACTTGAGGCACGTTGATTTTCAGCATACCCGCGCCTCGTTCCTTCCATCCGGCTTCTTTATCATGGTAGAACATCTTTGCTCTTACAGATATAACGGTGGCTTCGCCGGCCTCGCCGTCGTTCACAGCCACTACACGATGTTAGATGCAAGGAAAGCGACTTCGCAGATTGCAATGATGTAGCTTACCTCTTTGAAGCCTCAACTTCTTCTTATCGTCCGACTCTTTTTCTGGGGACAGAGCCCGCTCGGCTTCTTCCGGTTGTCCATCATCATCAGCCTCGTCGTCTTCGTCGTCCTCGTCGGCATCGCTCTCAGGAGCGCCGAATGGCCTCGCAGGCTTTTCCTTCTTCAAGCCATCTTTGGCAGGAGCCGCAAAGCTGCCGAGCGGCTTTAAAGCTCCCAGGCCTGAACCGAATCCACCACCACCAAGAGCACTCCCGAAGCCATTAGTTCCAGAGGAGAGACCACCAAAGGGAGAAGCGCTGGAACTTCCGCCAAAGGTCAATTTGGGGGGTACGGAGGGCTCCGTGGACGGGGCCGGGGGTGATGCAAAGGACGAGAGTGAGGGGGCTCCGGTGCCGAAAACGCTGCCTTTGGAAGCACCAATGACTGCGAAGGGCGATGCGGATGAAGATAGCTTGCCAAAGCTCGAGGAGGCGAAGGCGCTGGTGGACTTTTGTGATTTATGCTTGCTGCCATCGGCCGGTTTGGAGTCTGTGGCCCCAGTCTTGGTGGCTTCGTCGCTGCCAGATGATGAAGGTTTCTAGTTGTCAGAGTTAGACAGGCTGTGGGGAGAGGAATGCATCAGGAACCATATGGGCGTACCAAGTTCGCATCCTCCGAGTCCTCGTCCCGGTGTCGCTTCTTCTCGGGCTCCAGTCGCGAGGCCCTATCCTTGGCGGAATCGGTAGAAGCCACGCTGGTCGCATCGTTCTCCTCGGCATCCTTGTCGCCATCCAGCTGGTCGTGGGCGCGCTTCTTCTTGGGCGACGCTATCTGGTCTCTGAGGTCATCGTCGGCGGGCGTGGCGGGGCGGGGGGCGTTATCGTCGGTCGAGCCCGTGCCCGAGGCGGGCGGGGGAGGATCGGAGATGGACGACTGCTTGAGCTCACGGCGAGCGGCTCGCGTCTCGGCGTCTTCCTTGGTTTCGATGTGGACGGGATCGGTCTTGGGACTGGCGCCTTGGGCGTCGTCGGCCATGGCGGATTGGGGCTGGGTGTGAGGTTGAAGTTGGGCGTAGTTGAGCGTGGAGGATAGTAGTACCTCTAAGGTAGAGAGACAAAAGAGTGGAGGGCACGAGATCGGGCAGAAAATGGCCCTCGGTTGCGCAAGGTGCTGTGTATCTCCAGCGGCGGTGATGTGCGGTGGGTGACGGCTGCGGTGCGGACGGTGCGAGGATGCGAAGATGACGGTGTAGAGCGTAGAGAGGACGTGTCTTGGAGTTTTATCATAAATGGTTGGCAGTTGGAGGTTTTCGATTGTCGCGACTGGTTGCGGTTGGGTTACGGGTTAGGTTGGTTTTGGATGGATGGATCTGTAGGACTCGGCCTGGGCCTCCACTAATTACAATACATGTAATAATAATAGCCCGAACAAAGAAGCCTGAAGGGCTGAGTGAGGCCGCTAACGTCTCAGGTCTTTAGGTCTCTGCATCTCTGCGTCTTTTGTCTCATCCAATCAAGACACCAGCGTCACAGACGTTAAAGCACTACTACGACTACTAGTAAGTTTGTGAGTACTAATTTCCATCATTAGTAGCCGGAGCCCTTCACCGCCAGCGCCCAGAAAACCTCGATAGCAATGGAATAGCCTAGAGCCTTAGTAGAGGGGGGATCCGGTCAGGTGTCTGGATAATATGGATGAATCAATCCATGGATATCAAGGGATTGCATGTTGCTCACGACAACCAGACCAACAAGATTCAAGCCATATTCGCAGTACAATGACTCTTGCTCTAAATACAGTATCATATAATTAGATGGCTTTCAACGGGCTGAATGACAATCGAGGGAAGCAAAAGTTCAAGCGCTTTTATCACGGAGATACTACCAACAAGACACTGTATTTGATCCATCACTCATTCAGTGGCAAGCAACCTTTCAGAGGCCTATTTCAAAAGCCTTGATACAGTCAAACATATTTGAGGCAAGGTAACAATACTGTACACGTCCCGCCAGCTTACGCCCTTTGTCGATGCCCCTTGTCATGGCCTTCGCACCCATCGTCACGCCCGGTTTCATATCATACCTTACATACTAGTACGCACAAGTAAGTCCCCTCCCATCCAGCATGGCAAGCCGCCTAGCTGATGAAGCAAAGACAACCGAGGCCGAGATAGAAAACGAGCAGAGGGTAGACGGCGATAGCCACGCGATTCTTGACCACACCGCTGCCTCCCAGAATGCTGATTCCCGCCGCAAACGACCACGAGATCAGCACAATATCAACCGGTATGCGCGCTATCCAGTGCAGCTTGACCGCCGACATGAGAGCAGCGATGACCAGGGGGAACAGTGTATAGCCGATAATGCAGACGCTCTGCGCAAACGAGCTATGCAATAGTTAGCACCTGTCGAACGTGAACGTGACAAAGAAAATCCTAAGGGTACGCACATGTTGCCGCCCAATAGCTTGATCTGCAGCGTCACCACAGCCTCGCCCAGCCAGATCATGGCAAAGACGCCGCTAAAGACAGCATCCTTCTGGTTCTCGCGAGCGGTGAAGCTGAGCAGGAGACTCAGCAACAGGCAGAAGATGAGAGGGCCCCAGAGATCCCAATCGCGTAGGCCAGGGCTCATGTTGCTCTGCAGCAGCGCCTCCGTGTCCATCATGCGGCTGGCCAGGCCCGTGAGCTCTTCGCGGGTCCCTGACAATCCCGCACCGCGGATGTTGGAGTAGGCGCCGCGCAGGCCGCCCTCGGAGTCGAACATGGTCCCGCCCAGGAGGTAACGCGGGTAGAGGACCTCCCTAAGCTTCGCCCACACTGCGAGCAAGTCGCGGCGGAGCGTCTCCCATACCGACTCGTCAATTGTGTTGAGGGGGGCTTGTCGATCGTCGCCCGGGATGCGCGAGGTGAGGTAGCCTTCGTTGAGCGGTTGCGACGAGGAGGACGATCCGATGTTTCCTGTCAGGGGCTGGCGGGAGGACTGGTGGCCAAGCGGGTCGTCGAAGTCGTTCAGATCGGCTAAGATGCATCAGTATCTCTTCTTCCACGGGGTAGTCTCGCACTCGCGCAGCGCCATGACGGCGGCCGCGGTGAATTTCCACGCACCATCGTCAGGATCTATGAGGTCGTCGTCCTCGAGGGGAGGGTTGGCATAATGGCCTTGGGCGCTGGAGGCAGCCATGTTCTTGCTGGAACCGCGGGGGCTGGGCTTGTGTCGGCTGAACTGATTCGAGGTGTTCCGATGCTGAAGGAGGGCGTCGCGATGCTCTGGGGTATCTTGCTCACTTGCTTCACCCAAGGACTGAGTCGTAGTTGATGGGAGATGCTAAATTGAAGCTGACGTAGCTCTGTCCGGTCAGATTGGGAAACTTCCACGGTTGCCTCTACGAATGCCCCCTGGACAATGCGTGGTCCAAGCTTCTGAAACCCGCAGCCAATCACACGCAATCAAGTGCCGAAAGGGGATACAACTGCCAACCTCGATATCAGGCATCAGACTTGATAAGTTGATGAGTTAATTAGCATATTCTAATATGCTTTCCACGGTCGTTTTATACTCGGCTCGAAATAATCTGAGACTAAGACCAATATCGAGAGTCAAAGGAATCTTTGGATATGAACTCTTATTTCTTTTCATTAAAGTGCTATATATCTTCGCCAACGCTTACACATAATTAACATATAACATGGGGTATCTCAGGCATAGTGTCGCCATCATTTCTGATAAAATGCTGCCTCCCGCAATCGCTCGCCTGGTTCCCTTGTAGTTGATGCTTTTCGGGGATGAATTTGACCGACGATTTCCCTGGTTTTGCCACGGTCATATTGTCCCAATCATCCATGCTTTCGGTGCTAAATTCCAACTATAATCATGTCTCTTAAACCGAGCTGATGCTGCTGTTCATCCCTACTTCGTGTTGATACATTCATAAGGAGGTAAAATTCTCATGGACGCCACAAGTATGGATGCTCCGTCGAGTCCTGTTGTGAATTGGGTGCAACTTCATACGCTGCTGCATCCTGCCGGCCAGTAGCATCGTTCCACAGACCTGTACTTGTTGTGGTAGGGACGTTTTCCACCGGCCTTTGGCCATCTCGCCAAGGATTTGATGACACCCGGGGCTGGCTCTGCTCGAAAAAGTGCTGTGACTGAAACACTTGTGACTGCGGCTGCGTATGTGATGGCGACTGGGTATGTGGCTGTGGCAGCCACTGGTTGCCGTGGTCGAGGGCATAATTCCCGTGTCTCGCCAACATCTGGCGGTTGTTCGCAGATCGATCGGATCCAAAGCCCGATGGATACGGCCCAGCCTGCCTATATGTCGCATGTTCGTCTTCCTCAAGCCTAGACCATCGCTGGGCCGCCTGGTTCTCTGGTGCCACATATGGCGATGATACCGCGTTGGGGTCCCATATAGGAAGGCCATCCGGAGGTTGAGCCTCGCCTCTGGGTAGGCCGTGGCTGTAGGAAGCTATCTTACCATTAATTCCCACAAGCGCCCAGGCAAAGACAGCAACGTCTCGAATCGAACTCATGAGCTGATCTATAGGAGGCCCTCCCGCCGCCTTGACGTTCTCCCGCAGGGGCATGTAATGGGGCAACAAAGGGGGGCGGAAGGTATAGAGGGCTTCTGGCGGAAACTGGGGCTGTATCGGTCGTTGGCCCCATGGCGCCGCAAACAGGCCGTTGTCTAAGTCGAACGGAACCAAGGGAGGGTGAAGAACTGGGATCCGAGGCCTGGCCCTTCGCAGCACGACGACCAGTCCATCCGAGGTGCACGACACAACAGCCTCCAACTCGACAGAAGGGACTAGACGTCTTCTCGCTCGGCTCTGGCTACGGGCCAAAGTGGGCGTGCAACGAGCTGCGCCTGTTGAGGACGGAGCTGTCACAGGAGTACAGTAGGCTTGAGCACTGGAAGCCGAGGTGAAATTCGATGAGCTGGCGGTTCGCGATGCAGTAGACGCGTCACTGCGAAAAGGGCCACCTTCCTGCATGTCCACGTCTGCTTCGACCTTAACCCAATGGTTGGCTTGGGGCGTGTCAATATCCATACTTCCAGATAGCTTTGCGCCGCCTCCGTCTGAGTCGCTTGAGCCCCGGCTTGCTGGTAAGGGTGGTCGGCTTGTGGGTCGTTCGTTCGATCGCTGTGTTTTGTGATCCAACGTGTCTTCGTCATGTTCCGCCATCCCTACATCCTCTCCTAGCTCTTCGTCTTCATCATCGTCTTCGTCGTCCTCGTTGTCTTCCTCCGCTTCGCTCTCTTCGTCCTCGAAGTCTTCTGGTCGACGTGGGTCTCGGGACCAGAAGCGTAAGTAGGCAATGGAATCGTTCGCCTTGGCGCTTTCAAGGCAGTTGAAGGCATCATCCAATGAGCTCTCTTGAATACACTCATAGAAACTCTTATTTTGCACGTGCTCGGCAGACACGCCTAGAATGGAGCCAATGGCTTCTGTGGCGAACATGACTGACAGAGTGCGTGTAAAGCGATTTAAGATAAGAGCAGCCCGCGGCTCTCGTTCCATGGGAGCCATCTTGAATTTGGGTGATAGGTGTTCCAGCATGTGGTAGCGCGGGTCTCTGGGTGAACAAGAGAAAATGCGGCGAATTTGGGGGGCCTCAATGGCGCGTCCTATATCGCACGTCAGCTCGAGCAAGACAATCGGCTAGTGTCTTTACTAGAACACATATGGGAAGACAATGACATACTCTCACTTTTCTCGCCGCGCCGATAGATGCTAGTGCATGCTACAAGGACATCATGGACTATGGTGAAACAGCATTCGCAGCTGACCCAGCGGCCATCGCGGGAGAGAACGCGGGCATAATGCAAGACTGCCGCCTTGTCCAGCAAGACGCCGCGACCAAGAACAGAGCGGGCGAAGGGCACCTCGTCGGGGTGAAAGTAGTCAAAGCACGAGTGACCGAGGACCTCCTGTGGGTAGTAGCCAAGAATGTCGAGTATCGACTCGGAAACATAGAGAATGTTTGCATCCGCAGTCAGGTCTGGGAAAATAAGGTCAGTCGAATGAAAACAAGGTCGGATCCATGTGAAGGGCACGAGGAAACATGGCGAGGCAAAAATGCAAGCCGAAACGCGCGGCAGAAATCGAGGCAAAGGGTCAAGCCAAAGGCGCCAGTGAAAGGCGCAAGGCGAACTGGATGTGCGACGGAACGACTCACTGTGAATTGTCATGAATGTCTGTTCCATGAGGATGAGAGCGGGGCAGCTCGAGCGGGCGCGAGCTGAGGTAAAGCGTTTGTTAGAGAAGCCGGGCGCAATTGTCGGTTCCAACCTCCATGGACAGCGCTGAAGAGAATAGAAGGAAAGTAGGTCGACAGTGGAGTGTAAGTGAAGTGAAGCTATATTGAGTGTCGAGGACGGTCCCAGGGCAGGGGGGACGGGAACGGCGGCCGGACTCCCCGGAGAGGTGGACGGTAAAGTCTTTAGGGAGCGACAAGCCCTGTGGCGGTAGCGGTAGCGGCCGGTGGGGGCGGTTGACGGCAATCAACCAAATGGGATGGGCGAAGAAGTGATGGGCGATGATGGTGGTGATCCTGGGGGTATTAGATGATTACTGATACTTCGTAGGATCGCACGGGACTCGGCGATGGTGGCGGGTGGTTGGCGGCGGACGTAGCAGGGTCAGGGAATATTCGTTGCCTGTAGGATGTAGGCTGTATGTAGGCTGTAGGCTGTAGGCTGTAGCTAAGGAAGAAGAAACCAGAAACCAGACCCAAAACCAAGGACTTGTGGCTGGTACATGTATTCGTAGACTGTATTCGTATACGGATGGATACCGTGGCCAGGGACGGAGGTAGCACAGACAGACACAGAATAACACAGATGATGGGCGGCGTCACCGTGACTATGACGGTGGCCGAGGCTGTATGTATAGTAATGGTGGGAATCCGTACTGTAGTCGCAGACCGCGGACCAGACCCTTAGTAAACGAGCGTTGTGAACAATGTGAGATCTGTGATGATGGCTCGTTTTGCTGGGCCGGGCCTGGCGCCGTTGTTGTTGCTGCTGCTCCACTGCTGCGTCGCTGCCGCCTCTGGATGATGCTGGAGGATACAAGCAAGGCAAGGGGCCAAGGGCCAGGGACTGAAGTCGGGAACGGCGCGAGGATTCAACTTTGCAGTATTAATTATGCGTGTGGTAGGTAGCGCGGGGGGGGTCCTGTGGACTGTGGACTGTGTGGACTTTGTGGACTCTGTGGAGTGACGGACGGAGAAGGGACTTCGTAATGAGGGTCTATTAGGATGGATTTGAAGCTGAAGCTCAAGACCCTAGATCTGGACATGGCCACCGCGGCGACTGACTGACCGGTACCGCTGAAGATGAGGAAAAGAAGTGAGAAACTGCGACGGTGCTCCTCGTCGCGGCAACTTGCAGCAGGCCTGGTAAGACGTCGCACACCTTAAGGTACCGAGACTCCTAGATAGATCCAGATGTCATGGACGCTTTAGGAGACAAATAGCTCGTGAGGTTCCACTGTAGGGGATGCACCCACGCAAGCTCTCTCTCACTCGTTCCCCTCTAGGCTCTCGCACACGCATCCATTGCATGCTTGCATGCCCTGTACGAAGTACACAGCCCAGGTCGCCAACGCCGACGCCGACGCCGACACCGACAATGCCGTCGCAAGATGCAGACTCAGATGCACCCGCAGATGCGACCGGCACGGGTTCCTTTTCCTTGCAGTTGGGGCCCGAGGCCCCAAGGGCCCAGGGAGGGAGTGGCCTGCTTCTGCTTGCTTCGATTTCGGGGTAGCAAAGTACCTTAGCCTAGGTAGCGAAAGCTCCGGTTGGGAAAAGCAACGAAGCCAGCAGCCGGCCGCCTAGGCCAAGCTTGGCAATGAGGCACTGGAGTTTGGGGGGAAGACCGAGAGGGCGCCCCGCGACAAGATCGTGGGCTGTTTCGAAGTGGTAAGAGGTTGGCGAATGACGTTTTTAGTCGCCAGCAACGGGAGCCAAAAGGGCCGGGTGCTAGAGGTAGTTAGTAGATAGACGGGACGCAACTAAAGGGTAATAAGAAAGACGACGACAACTCCATCGTTGTCGATGATGGGTTGGGGTTGGACGAGGCCTCTCGTTCGTTATCAAGTGCCACCCGTTGTCCATAATGCAGTACTAAAGTACCTAGTAGCAGTCTACAGAGTAGGCAGTACTTAATGCTTTGCACTTTGTGCTTCGTGCTTCGTGCTTTGTACGTCCTTGTCCTTGTCTCTTGTTTCTTATTTCTTGCCTTCATTAATCAGTGCTTGGATTTGCCTAAGGCACTGGAACCTACCAGCATGTATGTAGGTATATGAAGGCCACCTAGTCCAAGTCCTGCATCATCTCTGGATCAGCGTCATCTCACAGACAGCGGAATTGCATGAATCATTAGTACTTAGTTTCCTCCAGGCATACCAACGTCTCTGTACTGGCGCTGCCGCAAATACATCAGCAAGTAAGTAGGTACCAAGGTAGCATCTAATACACGTAACAGAGCCGCAGCAGACAACTGTGGTTGACGGGATTTTCCAATTAGTCCTCAGCCAAAGAAAAGAAAATTACAAGGAACAAATGCACTGTCTCATACCTGGTGACATTGCTTAACTCGCACGATTGGCTTTAACACAGCCAAACAGAGGCATGCGCCCGGAAAGTTGGCTTTGCTGGGGGGTCGCATGGTCGCAGGCTAATCATCACAGTGAGCAATGAGGTCCTCAGCATTACTAACAGCAGGGGAACGATGCCATGGGGTTCAAGGGCTGAAGCATCTCCCGAGACTCGTCGGCCGCACGTTGGTGGAGACAGGCTGGCGACCGGGGCTTCGGACTGGGCTCGCTCCCTCGAGGTTGGAGAGTCATTTGCCATGCAGTGCGTCGTCTGTGTACGAAGTACGTGCATTGTACGGAATGCCTATTTCGTAACGTCTGAATTCATTGGTCGTGAGCTCGCCAGGTCCTTCGTACTTGGTAGTCGAGTACAGTACGTACTTCATGGTAAAGGATCCATGATTGCTTTCTTTCCTTCTCCCAACGATTCGAAGCCCCGCTGTGCGTCCCATCACTACGAAGTACGTTCGGCCGGCGACGCCTCAACCGTGGAACGGCCGTTGTTGGACGCCTCTTTTTGCGCCGACACGCAACATGGTACATCCCGGTTATCTGCCTGGTAAGCTACTGTCTGTCCGCCGTCCCGTTGTCGTCGAGTAACAGAAAGGGCTGAAGCGGCGGGTGCTGGCCTTGTTAGACGCAGAGACATGGGCAGTGGACGCGAAAACGGTACCAGTCTCGCTCGAGATAGGCGAACAAACGGCCCTCGTGCATCCACTTATGTTGATAAAAAAGGCCAACTCAGGAAGAGCTTGCGATCCCAGAAGCTCAAAGGCGGAGAAATGGCCCGTTTCTGGTCTGGGCTTCTAGCATTCTGGAGTCTCTGGTAGATAATGGCCCTTGCATCTGCGGGCCAGAAAGACCAGGCCATCAGAGGTTAAATGAGGCCCCGGTGCGATCGGCAGTCAGGATCCATTGTTGCCGGGGCTCTCTTTTTATTCCCAGGAACCTAGGATGAGGTGCGTGTCCCAGACCGGCAGGCAATCTGGAAGGAAGAGCATGATGAAGGGTCATGTGACTTGGCCCTGAATAAAACAAGAGAACCCTGGTCCTGGTGCAAGGGAATCGTGAGGCTGCGAGTAATTCGGAACAAATCTTCAAGGCCTCGATAGAGTTCCAAGTACTGACCAAGTACGCATTAAACAAGTATATTGTTCAACTCATTTCTGAAAAGCTATTGTTGGTGTGGTAGCGCTTGAGCTACTTGATAGCAGACTTCGGGACATGGTTTCGACTTACATGGCCTGCTATCTATTTGCTACATACCACCTTACGTAGTAAGACGATCGATTTTTACTCGCAAAGACATAATCTAGCGCGTTCGAGACAACATGCTGCAGCGCCTGCTGATTTACTAAAAGTAGTAGTAATTGCTACAGGTATTTCATGGCAAAGACACTAGGCGTTTATTGGTGCGGTGCAAATCGGCCGCGAGGGCGCGAAGAGTTGAGCACGTCTCCTCAATCCAATGGATACTACGTACTAGTAATGCCAACAAGCATCAATCATGGAGCTAGATTCGAAACGTCCTTGACACGTCCCGAACTTGACCAAATCGGCAGAGTAGCAAGTCCGTGCTAATTGCGCCTGGTACGATCAGCCCATGATCCCGTATGCCGAGTCATAGGCATGGCTGTAATGGACGATGGTAGCTCGGGCTCAGAAGACCCAACCAACCACTTGCAACTCAGTTGAAATGGTGGCGCAGATGAGGAATCTATTAGGCAGATATCAGAGACAACTCGAGAATTACTATGTAGACATGAACGAAGCTCGAATCCGATACAGCGAAGGGAGGGAACGATGTATCACAACCGTCACACGTGGATGTGAGAGATGAGATGGTGCAGGCTCCCCTCCCATTAACATCGATAGCAATCCAGAAACACTCACTCGACGCTTGATAAGCTTCGAGCTTGTCGACGCCTCTTCCGGAGACTTTGTTTGTTGGGCTTCGATTCTTGTCGCCAATACGAACTGCCACGATCCCGTGCCATTATACAGTTGACAGTCCAACCTTGACCCCCGGTGAGCCTCGAGCGGGGATGCAGGCTCGGAGAGTCCCTAGAAACGGCCCCTGGAATCGAAAGACCCTTGGACCCGTCAGCTTGGCTACGATCAGTACGATGATACCACCAGATACTGACCCTCGAGATCGAGCACCGTGCGAGGGTTCCCAATGTAACGCCCTTGTCGCTTTATCCTTCAAACAGCGAGGGGCAAGGGTTCAGTGTTGATGTGAGCTGCATGCAATGATGCTTCTTGTCCGTCACCAGCATCTAACCCTTGACCTACCTCGTGTATGTCACGATATCCAATAGGAGATGTGGGAGTAAATTTTTCAGTAGTCTAGGATTTACCTTGATATTGAGAAATGCTTCATTAATTAATTACCAGCAGCTTCACTTATAGGTTGTTGCAACAACTGAGCTGGCGTAAGGTTTAACATATCTCTGGATGATGCATCTCTAGAACCTTCAGAAGAACATCAAGTACTTAGGAATAGTCTACCTCGTCCAACCAACGATCTCTCCTATGGCTAACCTACGTACCACAGCTTTCAATTCAAAGCATTCAGTTGTTACAATATATTATACGCAAAGTCTACATGTGTTAATGTAGACAAGCCGGACTACCCCCAAAGTCCGAGGAAATTACAGATGCCAAACTCCCAACCGTCGCAACCTCCAACATTGAAGTGAACCTCGCCTTATGGTACCGGAGAAGGACTCCGGTGGAGCCGCACTCCAAGGCCTGCACATAGATTCTCATGACATGGATCAGTGGCCGCCGACTGCAGAATCTCAGACAGTGGCCCGGGGACGGGCGACTCGGCGCCAACCCGGCGGACGCCTGCGGCTAAGTTGCCAGGTTGTTTGTTGCATGGATGAAGGACACCATGGCAGTCAAGCAGTGTGGATGGGTGGATGGATCCATGCTGCAAGGCACAATTGAGCCCTGTAGCTAGCCTAAGAGCCTTTGGAGCCCTGTATTCTGTACAGTACGCTCCAGGGCTGTAGACCCAAGAGGTTGAGGATCGACAGATGGATCCACGACGAGATCCATGGACCATGATAGAGGGGAGCTGTCTGTCCGCTGACGGCGGCCCGCTGAACGTGTGAGGCGCTGGCTGAATGTGACTGGGCACACACAAATTGACCTCGAGCTTCAGTGGCCGTGGACCAATCACAATGCGCCCATCTCCTCCACATGACCTAGCTTCATGTTCCCTCACCACCACACGACCTCTCCCGTCTGCCATCCTCAGCCACCGAACGGTATCAGCGTCCAAGTGTCAACCGACAAGGAGGTCTTACTCCGTAATTCAACGCCTAGTGCTTGAGCCCAACAAGCCTCTAGGCCCTGCGTCCACGTTGCCTGGCGTGTGAGCGTGCCACGAAGCTCCACCACGTTGCTTGAACCCATGCAACCACCACCAACGGCCAACTCCACCAAATATAGACTGACAAAAGGACGTCACAACTCTACAATCGTCGACAGTCGATAGTCGATAGTTCGAGAGACTCGACGCCCAGACAGGCCTGTCACCTGCCACGCCATGCCCATCTCCGAAGACGCGGCCTTCGACCTCCCCAAGCTCCGCGTTTCCTTCGGCCTCGAGGCATGCCCCCCCCTTGGCCCGCGAATGTTTTTCAAGCTGTGCTCTCGGTGCCCAAGGCCATAATGATCTAACTCCTCCTACTCCAGAACGACACCAAATTTCTTGACAGTGACGACAACGTTGCAGGTACCTACCCAATCTCAAATCTCTGCCATTGGATCAGTTGCTAGCCTGAGCAGAAGCTGACCTCCTGATTGATCAGAGTTCTTCGACGTCAAGTTCTGTCCCTACCAACCCCTAGACTGTGATCCTGTCTTTGCTGCCGTCAGCAAGAAGCATGTCAGTATCTTCTGGTTCCATTCAATTGGAATTCCAAATCGGCATATCACCTGAAGCCTGACTCCAAAGTAGGTCGTCATCTGCAGATTATCTCAGAATGGCGATGCCAACCCTTGTGAGGTTATTAGTGTAATCAGAGACGACGATGTAAGTGCCAACTGCGTAAATTCACCATTGGTAATCTCTACCTGGACTGACTGTTTCCCAGAAAGAAGCAACGGCATGTTGTTGCACATGGACCAAGGATCCTCTAACGGGAAGCCCCTACATCTGCATTGGCGGAGTCGACGCCAAAGTCAAGATATACGACATTGTACAAGGAAAGCTCGTCAGGGTATGCCCCGTCCTTGGCGTATCCCCCATTCAGCTTTCAAACTGACAAGTCTCTTAAAAGTGCTTCACTGGCCACGGAGGTGTTAGTCGAACATTCTTCCGATGCCCCATAGCTTCACTCTGGCTCATCTTCGTGTCAAGGACGTCAACGATCTAGCAACTTCACCTGCTGATCCCTCCATCATTGCCTCGGCTTCCGACGACACAAGCGTCCGAATTTGGAGTCTTGATCCCAAGCACAGCGAACGCCCATGCCTCTGCATTCTTGCCGGCGAGGGTCACTCCTGGGATCTCCTTAGTGTTGTAAGAAAGCCGGGTTCTGTACACGTCAAGGCTGACAGGCTTTTATACATGTACTCACGCTCTGCCTAGGCCTTCCACGACACCGGTCGATACCTTCTGTCTGCTGGTCACGATCAAATAATCAACCTGGTAAATTTCCTCTCACATCTTTCACGACTTCAACTGATTTAAAACAAGTGGACTCTCCCCGACCTTCCCACTGAGCCGATTATAACCCCTATTCGAATACACTATCCCCATTTCTCAACATCTGCTGTACATACTGGTATCGTTGACTGGTACGTGCTGGGCATCTCACATTTCTCAGTTAGTGGAAGATGTTGACAACTCCTCAGTGTAGCTTTCTATGGTGATCAGATTCTGTCAAGAGCATGCCATGACAATGTAATTACCCTCTGGAGAATCGAGGGCTTCTCATCCAGCGAGCCACCGCTACCACAGAGCGCAGCCCCAACACCACAGAACGTTGTTCCAGCCAACTACGCCGAAGCCAGCCGCTTGACGCGCTCTGCCTTTGTTCCAGCGCTGTCACCGCAGTGCCCGGCTCAATATACGAGGATACTCGAATTCTTCACTCCAAACTGCGGTCCCCAGTTCTTCATGCGATTCAAGTTGCACTTTCATCCGGGCCAGCATCCTGTGCTAGCCTTCTGCAACGCCGCCGGAAACATCTTCTTCTGGGACCTGAAGCGATTGACGGCTTACAAGGAGTTCATGGACAAAGTCCGTGACCCAGAACGAGACAGCAGCATCCCACTGCGTCCACCTGCCTGGCTAAAGCCGGTTGTTCACCGGGCTCGTACAGACGTTGCGGGTAAGCCCCGCCCTGGTGCAGCCGACAAGACGGCTGGCAAAGGTCTCGTCGATGGTGGTAAGGAAAAGGGCGGAGTTGGCGAGTTCAATGCCGAAACGTTGGAGTCGTGGAATTCCAAGTATAGCATGGAGGATGCCCACGAGCCTCTCCGAGCCCATAAAACTGAGTCGTCATCGGCCAACTTTGTTGGACGGCAGGCAGCCTGGAGCCCCGGAGGCGAATGGTGTGTCATTGTCGGAAGCTCAAACACCACGCTTATACTGCAGCGTTGGGCCCAGAAGGGTCGTCCTAAGGCGCGAGATAAGTCCAACGAGCCAACTCGAGAAGCATAGTGGCGAGGGTCATAGTCCTCGGATGGGAAGCGACGAAAATAGTGGCATCGAGTGGTCGTCCTCCTCCTCGCCAGATGGATATAGTATCGTCAGTGCTGCTTGGTCTAGCGCGCCGCCATAGTCCAATATCTTTTGCAGCACGCTTCTTGCCGTTACTTGTTCCAGCTCTCTCCGCCTGTGCGCCTCTTCCATATCCAGCGTCGATACATCTGCTACTGGAACTACCAGGTCGGCAACGTAGAGCGCCGCCATGGCCCGCAGTCTAAGAAAATGCTGATTCTTGGAATACGGCAGATCCTCCATTAGCCCGTCCATTCTCTTGGTCAAATCTCTCATTGCTGTAAGAGCCTGTAGTCGAACTGCTTCTCTCCGCTGGTCTAGCCGTGCTTCTCCCGCGCCGAAGCTCCCGTCGGGATCGTAAGGCTCCTCTGTGGTCTCCGTCTCCTCATCCCAGTCCTCGGGCACATTCTCCAGTCGTTCAAGAGCCATGATGTGCTCGGTGTGCGTATTGTACATCTCACAGCCCAGCAGAGCCAGCCAGAAGTCAACGGCCGAGACGCTGCGGGGGTGCTTGTAGTCGTAGGGGTGCTGTTGGATGAGGGTGTCAAAGTAGGCCTTCACCTTGTTCATGTTGGCCGCGCTGCCCCATCGTTTGGGCCGCTGCGTAGCCTTGGCACGAGCCTCATCAGATTTAACCTTCTTCTCACCGTGCCGCATGAGAATCTCGGCGCCAAGAGCCCAGATGCTGTGATGACGGACATCAACAGACACGCCGTGGGGCCGCAATTGCAGGAGAAGACCGTACGCCCGCGCCGCCTCGTCCACGGCGCCGTCGTCGAGAAAGCGGTGCACCGACTGCAGCAGGGCGTCAAAGTGGCCGCCGGGTCGACGGGGCGGGGCCTTCTTCTTTTCCGTCTGCGCATCGTCGTCGGCCTCGCCGTCGCTGTCGGACTCGACGTTGCGACCGGCCGAGTGATGGTCCAGGCTGCGGTGCGGGAACTGCGGGACGTAGTTGAGAGGGTTTGCGTCGGTTTCAGAGAGGCCCGCATGGGAGAACTGGAGGATCGTGCCGGGCGTGTAGCTGAACGGGTTGATGGAGTCGTGGGGGAGGTGGGAAGGGAGAGGGGCGCTGCTGGGGTCCACGCGTTTGCGCTTTCGTGGCGAGGAGGGTGATGAGTCGGGGAATGACATTATATGGTCTTTATATGGTGTTGTTGTGTTGTTCGTGTAGCTCAGAGTGTTTGGCGTTGAGATATCTCTATGTCAGTGAGAGCTGGGTGAGGTTGTTGGAGGTGAGTTTGCTACCCCACCATAGTCCCGAAAGGTTGCGTTGTTTATGACAATATATCTATTCCAGAAGAGAGAACAACATCAAACCCACCAGGAAGAATCACTAAGAGACAGCGAAGAGTGAAACTCATAGAGAAACAATTTTTTGGAACTACATCATAAGGGCCACCTCACGAGCGTCCAGGGTAGCTCGAGCTCACGGCAACAACTTTAACGCTTCAATAGTACGGCGCATGAATTGGACACCAATCGGACTTTGTCCCCTTCCAACTCTGCAGCATAGCGTATATACACGGCCCTCTACTACTTTTACAGGTTCTTGTCTCCGTCCATGTCTCCGTCCACCTACGTCGATGAAGGTCGGTCAAAGTACGTCCACTGGCCCTCGACGGGCTTCTCCTCGAGGTCCTCCCAGCTAGATAGACGATCAATTAGTCGCTGAACCCCGCGGTACATGGCTTTGATCGCAAAAACTTACACCTTGGCTCGCTGCATTGTCTCGACCAGGACGAGTTCGTTCTCGGCGACCTGGATGACCTCCTCGATGAGGCCAGCTGAAAGTTTGACCTCCAACTCCGAGATCCTGGCACCACAGTTAGCCCTGACGCCAAATATACCAGCTGAATCTCAACGCACTGGTCCGCCGTCAACTGCGGCTCGTCCACCCACTCGACCTTCTCGTGATCCTCGAGTGGCCTCCGCTCAGCCCACAGGGCCTGGTCGGCGCGCTCGGCGGCGGTCCGGATGCCCTCGAGCTCGGCGCCCTCATCCTCCTCGCCGTCCCACTCCTCCTTGCGGATATCGCCGGGGATGTGCTTGCGGCCGACGATGAAGGTCTTGTCGCCCATCTTGACGGTGCGGACCTCGCCGCCGTCGGTGCGCGCATCGATGGCCTTTGTGAACTGGCTGGCGTTGTCGCCGATGAGGGCCTTGGCCTTGACGGCCCACTCCTCGTGGCCCGGCGGGACGAACTGCTCGACCAGGCCCATGCGGTGCTTGGTGGTGGCCTCGACGGACTGGCGGTACAGCGACGACTCGGGGATGTTCTGCAGGCGGCTCAGGGTGGTGCCGTAGAGGTAGAGGAGCGTCGATCGCGGCGTGGCATGGGTCCAGAGGCCGGTGAGGCCGGTGGGAGTGCCCGCCTCCAGGTAGCGCGCGAACACACGAGCTGTTGGCCGCATGCTGGCGAGGTCAATGGGCGATGTTCCGTCGAAGATCGTTGGGGGTGATGGTCAGAGGAAATTGAATTGACCTCATTGGACTCGACGCCCCAGAGTTGCCGATGGATGCATGCTTCACGTGGCATATCACGTGATACTTTTATCGTCGTCAGCCCCCAACGAGCTTCAAACACCGTGCCGAAATAAGGTAGTAAAGTTGTATCTATGCTAGCAAAGCTGCCATCAGTGAGCCTCTCTATATATTTAAATTTTACTCCGTAGTCGTTACCATCCACGCGAGGATATACTAGAGAATATATGACGGACTTCAGATGTCATTATACTGTCACACTACTTCGTACGTAAACGCAAAAGACATGCTGTCACACCATCCTTGCTGTTTGTCATCACAGTACGAAGCATCAAGACACCGAATTAAAGACCCTAAACTCTTGAAAGAATTGATGGCGGTATACTCAAGACAAAACAGAAACCTTGGGCACGAGGCCCATCACACATAGGCATACAATACGTTGCCTCGATCCACAAACACTGAAAAGCGAAATAGATCACAAGGAACCCAAAGGACTAACCCCTCCGCTCCTCCATCTAAGCGGTCATCAACGAGTACCGAGAACTGCTGCCGTAGCAGGCATTATATAAGTCATTCGCAGACCGAAGCCGTAGAGAGGCAGTCGCTCAGGAAGCATCCTCACGGTTCTTTCGGTAGCTGGCCTGGAGTGGCACATGTCAGCCCCCGTCATTGCATTCAGAAAGCAGAGGCGCGACCCACTTCTTGCTCGGTCTGAAGACCCTCAACAACAGGTGCGAGCTCGCTCAGCACCTCGTAGGCCTTCTTGTGGTACTCGATTTGGGCGGCGATGAGCTCAGCGAGGTTGCGGAGGGGCTCAGGGGTATCCAAAACCTAGGGTCATCAGCATCTCTGGACTATGGTGGATATCGAGGGTCATTGAATGTTTCAACTCACGTTCTTCATGACGCCGACGGCCTCTTCAGTCTGTGTCACGAACTCATCCTCGGCCTTCTCAATCTCCTCCTGAGCCTCGGGGCTGAGCTCCTGCTCCTCCGGGTGCTCAGCATTGGCCGCAGCGTGGCCCCCGAGCTTAAAGGTCGTTCCCTTGACATGAGCCTTGACGGCATCCAGAGAGAGTCTGGACTTCTCAACATTTTTGCGTGCGCGCGTGGCGAAGGTCAAGTTGGTGTTCAATGTGGTGTTCCATCCAGCAAGGAATCTGCTCTGAATCTGCGCATCCTGGGCCAGGCGGGCCTCGCCAACACGCTCCATTGCCAACGCATACTTCTCCAAGGCAGTAGCAAGGGGATCCTCGCCGGCACCGGTGTGGTGCTGATGCAACAGCTGGCTGCTAGACAAGCTGGCGCGGGCGACAGCATGGTTGAAGGTCTTGGGCTGCGGCTTAGCAGAGGGGGGAGCCACCAGAGCGGCCTGAGCTTCGGCGGGAGAGGTAGCAGACGAGAGAAGGGTGACCTTCTCGCTAACGGTACGGCCTAGGTCCTGGAAAGTCTCCTTGATGTTAGGCGGGTAGTCGTAGGCCTCGTTCGAGTATTGCGAGCTAAAAGAGCAGCGTTAGGCCAAAGCGCCGATAAGACGGACGATTAGCGGCACTCACGTCACAGCCAGCATCTTCTGGTGGGCTTGCTTCAAGGCATCGACGCGCTTCTCGAGGTCGATATAGTCCGGAGGAAGCTGGGTCTGTAGCACACGGCCGTAGTTAGCGTCTGGCAGCGCAGGGAAACTTCATGGCGGCATGCCTTGTCTTCGGCCTGTCCCAGCTGTTCCTTGGTGTACTGGAAGGTACGCGACGCAAAGGGGGTGATCTGCGCCCCGAAGGTCCTGGGTCGCCGAGTGAGCCATTGATTGGGGATGGGAATGGATGGGCGCGCGCGGCTGTCGGAGCTGTTGCGCTGACGGGCCACTTACGAGAGGTTCTTGCCGATGTTGGTGAAGTCCATCTTGAGGGATGTTGGTTTTGGTATTAGTGTTGATAGCGGGTTCGGGGGATCGTGGGGGTAGTCTCGAGGCAGGACGAGCTGTAGAAGGGCCAGAAGAAGTCGCAGGCGATGGCGATGTTGATGGCGTTGGCAAAGACGACGTTTGGTTGAGGCTGAGGGGCGTTGCGTGTGTGTAGGTTTTGGCGTCAGCGCTGATGTTGATACGGGGACGTTGTCACAAGCGAAAGTGAATGTCCCGTTCTTACAGGCTCCGATTCTAGGGGGGGGGCTCCAGTTCCAGGGGGCTCGAGCTCGCCAAATCCGCCTGAGAGCTGCAGCTTAGGTGGCCCGAGCTCCGGCCCTGCATGCCAGTCACGTGGTCGCAATTCGATGGACACTTTGTCCCCACTGTCTAAGTCACCAACGACATCATCATCATCACCGTCATCAACTTGATTGCCATTGTAATCGTGGTCGTAATACTATTTGATTGTAGTGTTGAATAGCCAAATTGCCTAAGACTTGCCTTCAAAATGCCAGCCAACTCACCTAGTCGAGAATATGCTTATTATCTGCCCATGAAGGTTCGACCTGTCGACATACGGCTTCATAATCTTGGAGCTTCGGGTGCCGAAAGTCGAGCCCATTCGTCGTCCAGAACATGGTCCAGTTGCAACCCGTGAGCTTGCTAGTCCCATTGGACCGCTCGAAGTACCACTTGTTCACCGGGTTATCCTTCCGGCTCCTCCAGCTCACACCCTGTGGAAAGCAGCTCTGGACCATGGCATTGAATACAACGTCCGCCACGCCGCCACTCCCTTGGCTCCTCCTCAAGACGGCAAACTTGTCCAGATACGGGACAAATCGACCTTCCTCGTAAGCGGTGCGCTCACTTATACCCTCTGGTCGCTCCCACGTCAAGATGGCGCCGCCCTCGTACTCTCCCGCGACAATCACCCCTGCCAAGTTCTCGTTGACTCGATTGAGGTAGTCCTCAACGTCCAGCTTGCGGCCAAAGGAGTCCTCGATAAGATGGACCAGCCGCGGCAGATCAATGCAAGTATCTGTTAGCCGCAGTCGAGGCCCTCCTGGCTTAGGAGGCACCCATGGGGTTTCCCTCGGGTTAGGGAAGATAGTTAGCGGCATGCCTCGCTTGAGTAGAGTTGAGGCCGTGGTTGACTGAAAGCCCAGAGTGTCCCCCGAGCTCGACTCTGACCCTGTCCGTATTATTGGCAGTGATGAGGAGTACACCGGCTTGTCTGTCAAGAGATTGTGAAGCAACGGATTCTTCTTCCGTCGGGTCGTGACCATCTCGCCGAGCCCAAACTGGCGGCTGTCTGCGTCTGATAGGCCACTCGCGGCGGACGGTGTAGTGATGAGGGTCGATGATGAGGACGGTAGCATCGCTAGGGCATCCTTGGCTAGGGTTAGGTTCGCGGCGTGTGCCGTTACAAATGCTTTTGCGTCGACTTCATCTGCCATAGGAGATCCGTCAGGCCCCGCGAGGTCTTTGAGCAACATTCCGTACTCCTGCTCAAGGTTGATAAATCGATGGCAGGCTCCGGGTAGGCCAGTCATGGGTACCCCTCCCAATGGATCAAGTATGATGATTCTCTCGACAGAAGCAACCATCTTAGGCCGAGTCAAGGCAAAATCCATTGGTGCTATGTCGTCATCCGGGCTATCAAATTGCAGGCCTGCAAAATGTCGCGTGAGTGCCAATATCATCTTGTTCGAGTCAATAGGTTGAGGAGGGCAAGTCTCATCACGGGTGACAAGCGACGGTATAACGGGAATCAAGCCCCGGCGAAGCATGTGACCGAGATAGCCGTGATCGTCCACTTTTATATCACCAGAAAGAAATGATGGCGAAGACTTAGAAGACCGGCCACTCAACGAGAAGAGATCCTTTGCCAACCTGGCCCCCGGCTCGCCAAATGAGTCAATGGCTTCGCACAGACGAAAGGCCTGGTCTTGAAAGGTGAGGCGGGATTCTTCGACGCCACAATCGACGACCACAACGCTGACTAGGCCCAGCTGTCGAAGCTGCGAGACAGTTTTGGCAACACCACGCAAGGTGTCTGAGCTCACTTGTTGGGGCACCCGTAGCTTCATGATGGCAACATGTAGCGGACTGAGCTCTGTGGTGGACGTGTCTGGCTGTTGTTCACCTTGTACAAACTGAGCCGGTTCCACCAGGGGCTTGGACAGCCCTTTCTGCAGATCGGAACTCTCGTTGACGTACTTTTGCAGGTAGCCCTTGGCATCGCGCTTCGTAGCGGACACCTCGAGAACTGACATGAGGGTATCCTGGTATTTTGTTAGAAGGCGACTATAGTATCAAGGCTGAGTTTAGATGATTGATGCATACGAGGGCCTGTTTCTTCGCACGAGCTTTGGCGGCGTTTGAGATGCTGGGGCCGCGGTCGTGGCCAGAGGCCAGTAACGACGAAGAGCTGGTGCTGGAGTTGACATCTTGGGCTGCGTTCGAATTGGCGGATGTGATATGAAGATATCGAGCCTTTTGATGCAGCCGCAACTGTTGCTGAGCAAGTCGGAGCTCGACCGGCGAGAGGGCGCGGCCCTGGGCTTGGGCCTGGGCGTGGCTGGACGCCTTCCTCCAGATACGGTTCCAGGTCATGCTGAGAGCTAGAGGCGGTGGCTCATTGCGGTCCTAGCAGGAGGGCTCACTCAGCAGATCTTGGGTACGAGGCTACATGAGCAACATGATGGGAGGGAGAAGCAGAGTAGATGGGCGGGGGGACTATCGGTGAGGTGCAATTGCGATGATGAGATGAGGAGTTGTGAGTCAAGAACCAAAGTTGTATAGGTCCGAAGCACTCTAGATTGAACTCCGTGCATGAGGCGGGCGTACAGCGATAAGCCGATAAGCCCCAACTTTTCAGCGGCATCGACCCCAGTATTGATGATGGAGTAATTATTACATGTGGCGGACCCCTCGAACCAACCTCGAGATTCGAAGCTCATCGAGATGATGTCTACGGGTAGGTACCGACAGTAGCGAAACGCGGGCTCGGCCGAAGTCGGACTTATCTACTACTGTACATTGACAGGTAAGGTCAGTACTTACTAACTTCGTATGACTCCGTAACACTGAGTACTCACTGTACTGCGTAAATTGAAGGATATACGGATATATGGGGGGATGAGTCGGGAACATTCCCGAAATATTAGATGAGTGCTATCTCATCCAATTTGTCATTTATACGCATGTATGTGCTTCATGAACCTTGCATCACTTACTACAATCATACCATATCGAGCGCCAGGATCCCGACCTCTTGCCGATTTACCTACAAAGTAAAGAAAGCATCAATTGTGTCGTACAATGGCTCCTACACTTCTTTGGGCTGGTCTCGGCAACATGGGGAGGGTGAGTAACACCAAATACTCATGCGTATTGCCTTCAAGACACAGATACTGACCCGCGCGATAGGGAATGTGCAAGAACATTGTCGACAAAGGCAACCTCGACTCTCCCCTCCTCCTCTACAACCGCTCTACTAAACGCTCCGTCGACCTGAGCAACGCTCTGCCCAAGGGTAAGACCGAGGTGGTCGAGGACATTAGGAGCGGCGTAACCCGCGCCGACGTCATCTTCTCGTGCATCGCCAACGACGAGGCCGTCCAGGAGCTCTTCGCGGCCATGCTCAAGGTCGACATCGCCGGCAAGCTATTCATCGATAGCTCCACCATCCATCCCGACACCACCGAAGCCGTCGCGGCCGCCGTCGTGCTCAGCACCGCCGCCGTGTCCGTCGTCTACGTGCGCTCCGGCAACATCCTCATCCACGTCGCGGCCTTCATTTCCCAGTTGACCATCATCTGGCCGCGCACCGTGCAGCTCGTCTACTATCGCGGCCGGTCCGCCGACGAGAAGCGCCAGCTCATGGCGTTGTGGTGGAAGGCTGTGGCGGCGCTGGGCACGGGCTATGCGCTGTGGCACGTCGATTTGGAGTTCTGCGATGCGCTGCGCTCTGTTCGCGCCATGGTCGGATTGCCGTTTGCGTGGACGCTGGAGTTGCATGGCTGGTGGCATATCCTGACGGCTATTGGCGCCAGCCAGTATATGCAGCTCATTCGGAAGCTGACCGAAGAGACTGTTCCTGAGAAGGGCCTGGCTAAGGAGGGTCTTGCGGGAAATGGAGCTGTTGCCGATGCCAAGGTTCAGGGGCAGTAAATTATTGATGATGGGACGGTTGACGAGCTCACGCGGTGGAAACTGTTCACGGAGCTTAG
The DNA here is from genome assembly GCA_014621405.1 of Stylonectria norvegica. Lineage (NCBI taxonomy): Eukaryota > Fungi > Ascomycota > Sordariomycetes > Hypocreales > Nectriaceae > Stylonectria > Stylonectria norvegica. The sequence goes on along the minus strand of JAANBC010000091.1, from coordinate 7,114 downwards.
ATGGGTTACCACTAGAGTCACTCTTGTCACACAGAGGCCATTCTTGGAGTCTATAGCTGCCAATCATGGCCTCGTTCTGAATACCCTAAGGCAACTCCTCACGCGACATTCAAAGGTGAAACGTCTGAGGATGCAGGCCTAAGATGTGGGCTGGTCCGCTCTTCCTACCTTTTCAGCAATTCCTTCAAGACAGTGACACAGTCCTCGCGCACATTCCCAATCCGCGATGATTTGTGGTAGGTACAATATGGCAGATATGGAGCAACCCAGCAGTCCGTCGGCGAGTTTCCCAAAGCGAGACGCGCTCGTTAGCAGTCAGTTGGCGACATCCCTCCCGCCCACTTAGATAGAGGCCGTCAACCCAGAGTGATTTCAGATTCGGAGGATGAGTTGGGGCAATTGAGTCCGAATTTCTACTTCCAACTAGGTTTTGGTCTATCTGAAGATGAGAAGTAGAGGGAAGCAGCAGAAGGATACAGCAGATGGGGACAGCAAGGGACAAAGCCAAGGTATATTGTGATGACACGAAGACATTCGCAACAGCTTTGCTTATGCCCAAGGGCAACATGTGTTGGCATCAGGGGCCCAGTAGTAGAAAGAATGAAGCAAGGTTCCTCCGGACAGTATACTGATAAACAACTACCATGTTGGGTGTTGGCCGCATTAAACAGTTGGCGGGATGATAGATCTCCCGACCAAGTCCGTCCATCTCATTCTGCAGAAAAGACTTGAGACCCGTTCCCCACCGCGACAACAGTCGACATATAGCCAAACAAGTAGTAGAGTAAAACCATCTCTGTAGTGCACTTGAGGTAGTTAGACACAAGCCGTGTCTTCATTCAACTTCATCGTGAGCGTCAGCTTGAGAAACGTAGATTGCTGTCTTCCCTTCTTCATTAATTTCCTCCACCAGTCTAGGTCGTGTTATACTGCAACTAGTTTCTTTGTCGATGAGTCTATTATATATAGATACGTGTTGTGGTTCCTTCATGAGCGATTGCCTCGAAAATCTCGCAACGAAAACGATTCAAACCTTTTGCTGTGATGTTCGCGCGGCGTATCAACCGTGTATAGCGTAAGTGATACTGGCCCGGAGTATCTTGAGAAAGTTCAAGTGGCGCATAAATATTATCCTTAGCTTTTTTACCGACTGTTTTGTCCTCCTGGCATAGGGGACTAGTCTCAAGACAGTTCTCGTACCCCTTCGTTCCGAATGCAACCGCGAGCCTCTCTGCGCATCGAAGTGGCTACTGGCTCGCACCATTCGGTATCATTGTTGGCATCAAGAATTAGATTTATAATATGGCGAAGGAAATCCTCAAATTGTTCTTGTTTCTTCCAATCCTGCGGTTTGGTTCTTGCGGCGCCATTTCTCAACGATTGTCCGCAGGTGGTGATGTTGGAAGGTGAATGTAGAAGATGAAGGGTCTGTTTTCACGAGGGTTTCTCTTCCCTGTCAACAGCCCGTTGATTCTATTTGACAACTGTAAGATATTGGACCCAATTGAAACATATCATGACAACCAATAAAAGCTCACGTAGGTAGGTAGGTTGTTGGCCACTATACTACCGGACATGTTAGACGACGAGCGCCTGGTGAATGCATTAGCTGGAGATAGTGGGGAAGCTCCCGTTGACTTACATCCTCCGTAGCTACCATTTCAGCGGAGGGTAATTAATTGCAAATCTGACATTATCACGTCGCGCTCTTCGTGTGCTATAGCAGGCCTAGGCCCTAAGTCTATTATAAGGAGGGTACAATACTTTAGGTATAGGTTTAGGGATGGTGTTCTAGCATGCTTTAGTATTTTCTCAAGCATGAGATGGCCGTTATGCTCACCGTATACTATGTTTTCTTCCACCCACATGCCCTCTCACTAAGTGACAATACAGCCACTACACATTGCATTAATACTACAACAACTATTCAGAGCGACACCATATGATGCCAAGCCAGACGTATGACCTTGTCTTGCCAAAGTCGCAATGGCCAATTCAGACATTGAATGAGTCTAACTGCCAGAAGCTGACGGTTGTCACCGTTGACTCACAATGATGATTGATTTTAGGCAGATTCAAGCTTTGCGTTTGGTGTAAGCCTCACTACGTGTATAAAAGTGCCACATCGCGAGTTAACATAAGTTACGGACGTTCTAATCCTTTTCCTAATAAATGTGATCTTATAGCTTCATTCTGTTTCAATGAGAATCCACATTTAAGTTTGCCTGTCTTTTGTCGACTTGCGGGCAATCGACCACTCCGCACCATTATGTCCCAAGTACAGTTGCCATCAGAGTCATGTACATGTACCTCACCTACTTTGGAAGTTGTCAACCATCCAACCTTTTTTTCTTATTTTCGCCCAAGAGCACAGTACGCTCTAGCCTCTACCTACCTATATGTCTTCGCTTTCGCCGATCCAAGAGCAGCCATGTCTCCAAATCAGCCGAAGCTGTGCTTCGATAGCTTACCATTCGACATCCATCACCACATAGCGACACACCTTGGATGCGCTGATACCTTAACTTAGCAGCAACCAATCGCCACTTCCACGATGTTCTCGATCTGGGAAAACTCCTTTCTCAATGCGAGATCCGAGACTTTGTCATAAGGAGGGATCAATGCGAGCAGAACCGCATGGATGAGCTGTTCGCCTGCTATACATGCCATAAATTTCTCCCGCAGGACAAGTTTGCCAGGTCAACTACCTATGATAGAAAGTATCGTAGGGCAAAGCGCTTGGCTGCTGCACGCGATCGCCACTGTTTCGACTGCGCCGCTAAGTTAAGGCTCTTTGATCACTTGCAGCCGATCTCGAACAGGAAGCTACTCTATTAATTCTGTCACAACTGCGGCAACTACAGCACAGAATCCACGAGGTGTGGCGGCAAGTCTGTTGGTAAATGTGCCGATGGAAGTGAACGGGAGAAGCAGCTCGCTCTCTGTACGAAGAAACCGGCTCGAAGAGCAAATCGATTCTAAGAGCTGCCTGTGCTCATACTGAAGAGCATATCATGGTATCTTGGGTACACCGATGTACTTCGCCTCGCCCAAGTGAGCCAGACTCTGATGAAAAAGGTCCAGCCTAATGATGTTGTCCCGCTTCATACCCGGTACCAGCACCTGCACGATATCTGGGCCAAAGCCATCCCCAGTCTGGAGGGAACCCAGGCAGAGGAACTTCCGTGCTATCTCTGCTTCCGGATCAAACCCCGGGCAAAGTTCACCCCTAAACAGATCTACTAGTTCTTCAAATTTCCCGAAACTGCGTGGAAGATGCGGTGTCAGTCATGTCTGATCCGGATGTACCGGGGTGGGACGAAGAACTCCATGAGAGTCGAGCACAAGCGGCGACAGATGTGCTCGATCTGCAACTGTATGAAACTAGGGGGCGTTCGTTGTCTTGGATGTATGGAGTTGTATATCCAGGGGGCGGTAGATCATGAGACCGTATACCCGTCCCCTAAGCAGGAAGAGGAGGAGGATGACTTGTTCGACATGCAAGACTTGTGGTCGGCTCTATAGTTAAGCGGTAGGAGATTAAAGACACAGCATTAGAGCTCGTGGATTTGCGCCAGAGATGTGTATAGTTGTTGTGTTCAGTTCCTTCAGCGAGCTCCGGCACCAAGACACATCCATATTGATGGGTATCTGCTAAGCAGCTAGACTAGCACTCTCAGACTTCTTAGTTCGCATTCTCACGATGTTCTTCCACATACGACCATAGCTCTCAGAAAGCTCAGGATCCCGTCCGCTCTCCTTTAGATAAGCTGAGAAGCGGCCAATTAGTACTCGGGTCGGTGACGACCGGGGAATACTGGCTGTTGTATGTTATTTCTTTTTATCTTTTTGATGATATTTAACACAACACTGCTCTCGTATATAATAAGTTATACGCCTGAGAATCGTTTGATTCTGTGTCGAGTTACGATCAACAGCAGTTGCTAGTGCTCTAATGCAAAGGCATGGATTCCTTTGTCTTGTTGAACGCCCTCTCTAGTATCGCAAGACCCTCCTTCAACTGAGAATTCGTAATGCTAATCGGCGGCTCATTCTTGAAAGATTCTTCGTAGCTTGGACGGCTACTCAAATATGTCCAGACGCCTAAGCGATCCTCGATCTTCTTAGTCAACTCTACGCCTTCGTAGTTGACGGCCATGGATTCGCCGAAGCGTCCCACAACACTCTACGCCTCATTCACGATCAAGAGCATGCCTCTCACCTCGAAATGCTCCTTGATGGCTCTCAGATAGCCGGCTGGAAGAACGTGCATGCCTCTGCGTACACTAGACGATACATGCGGCCAAGCAGCCCCACGATTGAATATCGATCATTCTCCAGCCACGACCCAGTTCAGCCTCCCAATCGTAAGAACCATCCAAATCCCAAAACACAGAGCGGGACGCGTTCGGGGCCGGAAGCATCAGTCTTTCCGGTATCAACGGCCCCTGCCCCTTGCGGTCGAAGTGGTATTGCGTCCCGAGCGCTTGAGCAGTGACGCCGTACCAAGATGCCCGAGCCCAACGGTCTCAAACTTTCTAGTATAGATATTAGCCATCTTGGTAGCAGCTTCATTACTCTCATCGCTTGTTGACAGAAGAATGTGTTGTCGAGTGCCGGAGGAAGAGCGTTGCATATTCGTTTAGCAAGCGAGATGACGGGTGGAGAGCCGTGCTGGCGAAGAGATGGTCGAGGTGCTTTGCGTGGTCGTTGATCCCCAACCGATCTGTCGTGTCCTTGGTCTAGAAGATATGACATCCATATTTCGCCTGACGTCTGATTGAAGACTTTGTGACCAAAGGCAGTGTAGACATACGAACCGCGGGCATTGACGATAACGTCCTCGTGATAATTGGTGCCGTAGTTCAGAAGATACTCGTCGCCCTTTCTCCAATACTCGTCTTGGTCTGTTTCCCAATAGAGAGTTGGGGTGGTGTTTTGCGTGCTTCTTGATTTTCAGTGCTGAGTTATTGTTCTCAGTGGTTGCTGCGGGAGTCATGGTGGTTCTGCTAAAGACAGCAAGCTAACTTCGAAATCGAGACTCCAATGGCTTCGCAGCCAACATTAATTTGATGTTGAGGTGGGAGTCAATGATTGAAGATGCCACAAGAAGTCGCCAGCATCTGCCTTCATACTCCGCATGGATTGTGGTGGCGTCAAATCCGCGGCAAATTCGCCGCGGAGAACCTGCATCATATACTGTGTCTTACCATGCACTTTGCAAAGGATCCCACAGACCAGGGAACAGCTGATCTAGAACGGACGCATCCGGCATGACAAATTCGCTGAGGTCCAAAGACCCCTCGATCCCCAGATCGTCATTTGGGACCATCGACAGCAGCTTTTCTACAACCTCCGCATGCTGTGAGAGACAGATATCAGCCAGGTCCCACTGATGCTTCTCTTGGTGTTGGCGTAACGTCGCGATCAATTCAGATGCAATCTTGAGCGACTTGCTCTGTGCCAGGCCCGACGGAGAGTTCTCGGTCTCGAGAGCGCACCGCAGCAGGAAGCTCACGGTGGCGGGAAAGGCAAAAGCACTACCGGGCAGCCAGAAATCAGCAAGGTGCTCGGGCTGCAATTCCTGTGTCAAGAGCAGGATATCCTCCGAGGTTCTCCGAGCTTTAATGTAACGGTTCAGCAGCCGGCTATCGTGCGTGTCGTATACCTGTTTGTCCTTCTCTAGTTCGATACGTTGGAGGAGGAGCCGCACGGTGAGGAAGGCAAGTCGGAGATTTGCAGCTCCTGGAACTTCGAGATTGGTGCCTCGGATGATTATGCGCCGGATTTCATCGCTCAAACCTTCGACCCAGTTGTTCAAGGCTAGTTCGAGATGGGTATTGCTACTTGATTTGTTGGTGCCAAAGCTGTAGATGTGCTCGAGGTGAAGATCGAGAACGTTCGTGAGCCCGATAAGGGCAACATATAGTGATGCCATTTGCACTTCTCGCTTAGTCGCGTCCTTGTCACAGAGATACGCGAGATCAGGTTGCGAGACGTCGTGTTGCGATTTCGAGATATGAGGGGGTGTTCCCTGTGCAAGACTCATCCTGATCCAAGCGGATTAGCACCAGCGAAACTGCCAGTTTCCGAAGTAAAGAGCATACCACCTGTCTTGTACCAACAAAGCCCACCAAATCTTCATTCTCAAGGACTTTTCTGATTCCGGAATACTCCACGGGAGAGGATCGTGGTTGAGACCGAGCGAGTGAGCCATTCCCGTTGCAGATCCAAGCAAGACGCTGTTTCCAATAAGCGAAGTGGTGGGACGGCCGGCGACATACAGCAAAATGGCGCTTATGATTGACATGCCTGGGGATATAAGGAGTTCGGAGTATATAGCTTCGCTGGCGAGATTCCAGACGAATCGCTTATCAGGGCATCGGTGACTTGATAATAGAGCCGAGTTCTTCCAAAAGGTAAGAGTGTGTGCATAGAGAGACGCGAGGAGGGCAGGAGATATGCGGTCCTTGTTTTCGCGAAATTGGCGACGAAAGGATGTCTCGTCCAGAAGATGTAGACACACGTTGACCTTGCGGAAGTACCTGAAGAGATGAGACGGATGGCCCAGACAGGTTTCGACGGTTCGACTTACAGGTCAACTATTTCAGCCAGGTGAGGCTCTAGTAACTTCTCGATGATCTCTAGCTTTTCCGCAGGAAGGCTTCGTTTTACGGTAAGACCCAACGGGTGCTTCTGAACCATGGTGAACAACACCGGTCGAGATCCATTCGCCGGCGCGGGGATGACCGTCCTGGACCCTCGAGTGGCACCAGGCATTGACGAGAGGTAATCGGCCAAGACCTGATTGTCACTGGTGACTGCCGGGCCGACGACATGGAGATTATGTTGCTGGTCATCGATAGATCCCCGCGCCAGCGGCGACTCATCATCGAGAGCATCTTGACCTTGGGGTGTCCATTGGGCTCCTTTGGTCGATTCCGATGTATAACCCGAGCCAAAGGCGGGAGCAGCCATTATGTCCGGCGTGTGCCGGCCAAGCGCGGACTCTTCTGATATATGGCTCGGCGCCGGACGGAGACGTCCCGGTGTTGCAATGCCGGGCGACGGTGCATGGGCCGCCGGCCGCTTCCGGGACGGCTCCGGGGTTGTG